>JAHWFP010022964.1:19161-38170 GCA_023313725.1 Lithobius niger
CATTAGAAGGCTCGCAAGAGCACTTTGAATTCAAAAATCACCATACACTTTTGCCGCCTCGCCATTACCTCTTCAAATTTAAATAGGTGTAGGATGGTCTTTTTCTAAGTTAAACAATTTCAGTTAAGATTGGTGGAAAGAATAGATCGCCACCTTACAGAAAAGCCTAAGCATGTCCATTTCGGGCTATTAGAAGGCTCGCAAGAGCACTTTGAATTTAAAAATCACCACACACTTTTGCTGCCTTGCCATTACCTCTTCAAATTTACATGGGTGTAGGACGGTCTCTTTCTAAGTTAAACAATTTCGGTTAAGATTGGTGGAAAGAATAGATCGCCACCTTACAGAAAAGCCTAAGCATGTCAATTTCGGGCTATTAGAAGGCTCGCAAGAGCACTTTGAATTCAACAATCACCAAACACTTTTGCCGCCTCGCCATTACCTCTTCAAATTTAAATGGGTGTAGGACGGTCTCTTTCTAAGTTAAACAAATTCGGTTAAGATTGGTGGAAAGAATAGATCGCCACCTTACATAAAAGCCTAAGCATGTCCATTTAGGGCTATTTAGAAGGCTCGCAAGAGCACTTTGAATTCGAAAATCACCATAAGCTTTCGCCGTTACGCCTTCACCTCTTCACCTTTAAATGGGTGTAGGATGGTACCTACCTACGTTAAACAATTTCAGTTAGGATTGATGGAAAGAATAAGTCCCCACCTTTCAAAAAATCCTAAGCACGTCTATTTCGGGCTATTAGAGGGCTTGCTATTAGACCTCTTGGAATTCGAAAATCAACACACGCTTTCGCTGCTACGCCATCTTCACCTTCACCTTTAAATGAGTGTACGACGGTCTCTATCTAAGTTAAACAATTTTGGTTAGGATTGGTGGAAAGAAATGATCGCCACCTTTCAGAAATTCCTAAGCATGTCCGTTTCAGGCTATTAGATAGAAGGCTCGCAAGAGAAGTTTGAATTCGAAACTCACCAAGCCGCTACACTGTTACCTCTTCACCTTTAAGTGGGTGTAGGACATAAGTTGAACAATTTTGGTTAGAATTGAGGGAAAGAATAGATCCCAACCTTTCAGAAAATTCGAAGCATGTTCATTTCGGGGTATTAAAGGGCTCGGAAGAGCACTCTGAACATGATAATCACTGCAACAACCAATTCAAAAAAGGAGCGTTCATGCGAATTAAGGGTGATTTATTTTAAATACGATTTTGCGGTTGAAGGGTTGCTTTTACGAAAAAGATGTATATCACCTTTCCTGTCCAGAACTGCGTGCTGAACGTCTTTGCTTCACGTTATGCTTTTGATTTGTTGTGTTAAAGGAGTTACAGCCAGAAAACCGTTTTGGGGGATTAATCATATTTTGGTATACTTTTCATAGGTTATTTCCAATTGTTTTCAAGGGCAATACCGCTGGTTTCATCTTTGTACTAATTAACTTCAAGGTAAAATCACAAACTCATGAGCCTATTAAGCCACAAGTAAGCAAATCGTAGAATAAAAAATATTCAGACCTTATAACCCACTGAAAAGTAAGACTTTCAGATAAAATGGTTGGTCCTATGAAAAATTATTTCAGTTTTTTGGTAAAAAAAAATGAATTAGTAACCGCGGGAAGTAAAAAAGAAAAGTTAAAGCCGTTGTTTTTTTTTTCAGGAGTTATGAGAAAAAATTTAATTTGACTGCCTTTTTCCATTATGGCGGCTCATAGTAATTCAGGAGAATGCCTAAACGCTTAAAATTCTTAATTTTATGTAAACAACATTCCTGTCAAGTTTATTGCTTTTACGATGAAAATTCAAAATTTTAGACTATTTGGCCGCCATTTTCCAATATGACGGCTCATAGCAATTGAGGGAATGCCTACAACGCTTAAAATCATTAATTTGATGTAAACAACAATCCTGCTAAGTTTCGTGCTTTTATGATATACACAATTTCGTCTAATAAGGGGATTTATCCTCCGGACTATAATTTGTAACGTATGCAACAAATTACGATTAACAGATCATGTAATGTTTCATTTAAATTGAACTATCAGAAAAACTAATTTGCAATAGTCACCAATATCCCCCGCCCCCTTCCCGGTAGGATGTCAGTAAAATAAAATAAGAACAATAAAATAAGAAAATGGTTTCTTTTTGCCTAAAACATACTTACCTGTCAATTTAGCATTACATTGTCCCCAATGCGATGTTCCCCTGTAGGTTTCTTGGTTGTGCGCAACTACCTGCTTGCATGTCCCAACTGCGCCTGCACGGCGCAGCCCTCCCTTATAAAAGCGAGAGCGTGGACGCTTCCGGCATTTATTTACTTCTCAATATGTCAAGTGGTGACTCGAGAGGGGAGGTAGGGCGGGATTGGTTAAGAATGTTTTAGGCAAAAAGAAACCATTTTTAGCCGGCCATGCTGAGGGCCGGCAAAATGTTATTTCTTATCTGCCAAAACATCTTAACCTGTTAATTTAGCATTAACAGGAGACATCATCAAAGTCAAAAAATTTCGCACTTTATTCAGAACTATGAGGAAACAGGAATTTGGATCTCTTTCGTAGAGATTGGTGGCCCTGAAAAGGGCCGTTGTTTTAAAGTCTTGCTTCCATCTGGTGGTTGGCTTGCTTCCCTCATGGATGGCTTGCTTCTGCTTCGTTCTGAGTGCTTAAGGGGGGGGGCTTGAATACAGTTCTGGCTGTGACGATTGGTCCCAGCCGGTGCAGTCCTTGTACTTCTCTTGACATATCCCTTAGGTAGTGGGAGGTGAAGGTTAATTCGTGACGCCAAGATGTTGCTGCCAAGATTTCTTCAATTGAAGTGGCGTTGTGGTGGGCCCACGATGTGGAGATTACTCTGACTTCGTGTGCCGTCACTCTCATGCTTCCGCTCGTGCTCTGTTTATCGTAGGGTGCTTCGATTGTCTTTTTGATCCAACGGGATACCATCGCGGAGGAGGTCTCGCCGGATTGGGAGCCGACTGGAAGAAGAGTTGGTTTCTTCCTCTATGGATGTCTTCGTACTGAATTCGGGCTAGATAGAAGCATAGTGCTCTGACAGGACAAAGGAGTCGTTCGGGTTCGTCTCCCATGATGTTTGAAAGGGCCGGGAAGGTGATGGGTTTGGACGGCTCAGATGGTTTTTGTGTTTCTGCTCTGAAGGTTGCTCTTGGGAGGAGAGTTACTGAAGAGAAGTTGGGGCCGAAAATGCAGTACGCCGGGTCGGCCGAGTCGGAGTCGGAGGGCTTGGATTTCGAACAACGTAGGCTAGCTGCCAGGATTACAAGGAAAACAGTTTTCCGGGTCATTATACCACGAGCCACGGCTGTTTACGTGAGTGGACTAGCCCAGTCACGTGATACTCGGCAAACAGCCTTGGCGCGTGGTTTAGGTGGAGCGAGCTGTCTTGCATTGGTTCGTATGGTTCTTCTATTAATGAATGAAAGACGAGGGAGAGATCCCAGTCGGTTACGGTTCGTCTGGTTGTTGGGCATTTGTTTTCGAAGGATCGTAGTAAAGCCGAAATGCGGTAGTCGTCGAGAAGTTAAGTTTTGTCTGCCGCTGTGAATACTGAGTTCAGTGCCGAGCGATAGACGAGGATCGTTGAGCCTTTAAGTTTTTCGATGTTGAATAGATCACTGAAGTATTTTAGGAGATCTGGAAGAGGGGGGTTGATTGGATTAGTTTTTCTTGTGATACACCAATGAATCCATTTTACCAGTGGCTGTCGTACATGCGGTTTGTTGATTCTCTGGTTGCCTGTGAGGCGATGCGTTTGGCCTCTTCGCGATGAATTCTAGCCTTCTTGAGGAGTTTGACGATAGTAGCCACCCATGTAAGTTGAAGTTTGCAAGGTTTAGGTGTAGTTTTGACCCTTTCTGTTTTGATAGAAGATCTGGTAGAAGAGGCACACTTCTTGGAGTGTCTACTACTAGGTCTAGGAGGAGCGGGAACCATGCTGCTGATGGCCAAAGAGTGGCTATTAGGAGGAAGAGGTTCTGGCCTGCTATTTTCTGAAGAACCTGCGGTAGCAATTTGAACGGAGGGAATAGGTATGCGTACAGATAGTGCCATGGAAATGTTAGGGCGTCTACTGCCATTGCTTTCTCGTCCGGAATCGGGCTGATGTAGTGGGAAAGTCTGGCATTGTGCTTCGTGGCGAATAAGTCTAGCATCGGAGTACCCCAGATGATGAAGAGATATTCGCAGATGTATTTCTTGAAGCTCCATTCGCCCGATGGTGGCTTTCGGCGTGACAGAGTCTGCAATCACATTCCTGTTGCCTGGAATGTGTAACTGTAACAGCGTGATGTTGTTCGGAGATTTCTGAGGTCAGACTGTGCAAAGATTTTGATTTCCTTCCTTGCGGATGTAGGCCAGGGCTATCGTGTTGTCAGCTTGGACCTGGATTACTTGGTTTTGGATCTGGGGTAAGAAATGTTGGAGGGCATAATGAATTGCTTGGAGTTCGAGGATATTGATGTGGTCCTTGTTGTTTGTTGGCCATCGACCCAATGTTTCTTGGTTATATGTGGGCTCCCCAGCTGTCGTTGGAAGCGTCGGTGAAGAGGAGACGATCGGGTGGAGGTTTGTGAAGCGGCATCATCTTTGTGAGGTTCGTGATGTCTGACCACTAAAGGAGGGTTTCGAAAGGAAAATGTTTGTCGAAGGGCTTCCGTTTGGTATTGGTTGACTGACCCATTGTCTATTCGGTGGTGATGAAGAGGTCTGACCATCCATCGGCCGTAGGGTACGAGGTCTGCCATTGCGTTCATTTTCCCGATGAGGGAGTTCAATTCCCGGGGTGAGAAGGTTGTTTGATTGCTAAAGAGGCGGATGTGGTGTAGAAGGTCCTGAATTCGATCCAATGAGGGAGAGATTCTTGCCAATTGTAGATTGAACGAGGCTCCTAAGAATGTGAATGATTAAGCTGGTGTCCGGCGTGACTTTGCTTGGTTTATCCCGAATCCCAGTTGGTTTAGCAAGGAGATTGTCTTGTCCCGGTTGAGTTCGAGCTTGTGGGAGTCTGGGTCGTTGAGTGCCCAGTCGTCCAGGTAAGCACTGGCCTTGTCCATGCTGTTAGTGCAAAAAACATTTCAGTTCCGGCAACAAGCTACAAATTGTAGTCTACAAATCCGCCGGACGACACTCCCGGAAGTGACACATATAGCCGTGATGACGTCATCAAAATGGCCACCACGCGATGTACTAAATCTCTACTATCTCCGGAACTAATTGATCAATCCTATCATGCGACCTATTGTTGGAAAGATAATTTAATTTGCTAAAAGAAATTCCGGAGCAATATATGCCCTAAATCTGTTAGTTTTGGTTTAATCTGATGAAAAACATAATATGACTGCTGTGCGATATACTAATTCCCAATTATCTCTGGAACTAATCGATCAATCTTTTCGTGCGGACTATCGTTGGAAAGGTAATTTAATTTGCTAAAAGAAATGCCGGAACATTATACGCCGTACACCTATTAGTTTCTGCATAATTTGACAGAAAGCACATTATGACGTCCTCAAAATGGCCACCATGCAATATACTACATCTCGTGCATCTCCGGAACTAATTGATCAATCTTATCTTGCGACCTATCGTTGGAAATATAATTTAATCTTCTAAAGGAAATGCCTGAACAATGTATCCCGTAAATAATTTAGTTTTTGTTTAATATGAAGGAAAAGGTTAACATGTATGTAATTATTGCCGCTTTATATGTGGTTCTTTTGGAAACTGTAAATTATAAAAGCTATGTCGTATTGTTCACAGTGCGTCACTTGAGCAGTGGCTTTACAGGCATACGGTAGTGTACAGGAAAGTAAATGTTTAAAACGACAGCTCATACCTCTCTTAGTGCACTTGCAAGTATATAGAGGCTACATTACACCAGCAGTTGTCATCCATCCCAGAATATCAACTCAGCTGATTTTTGCTGCCTCCCCTTTAACGGCTGCCTGAATTGTCATGTCATCACCCTGATTCTGATAACCTCATTCTGCAGATTATGATGGCCTGCAATGCTAACCTTGTGTGCGTACCTGCTTTGTTTTACGTGCGATCCTCCGATGACTTCAGAATGCTGTCTGGCCTGCCCTTCCTGGTTTTGCAACAAAGGCTTGAACAAAGTTTTCATTCTAGCCACTACCTACTAACTCACGACCAATCTTTGAAATTACAGTCATTTCTATGTGTAGTTTTGTGATGGTTGGTCGGCCTTAAACTGGTGTCTGTGATGAATTGATCTTCTTAAGAATCAAACGATTAAGATTCATGGCACGGCGGACCATGGATGAGGAATTCACATCATATACTGGGAGCAGAATTGATGTGCATTTATCTTTCAAACCTTCATGGATGTTTTGACGTGAATGGAAGGCTACCCAGGATAACACTTTACCTTCGTGGTCAGCCTTGCTTCTGGTGGATTCTGACCACTCCATCATTTCCGCAAGTGTATCAATGGTTTTTTCTTCGACCATTGGTAACTGTGTACCACATGAACGTTTAGTCGTATGAGGAAGATTTGTGGAGGACTCGTGCAAGCCTATTCTGCTTTATTATTTGATTGTCCTAGGTTGAGACTGGTTGTCTAAGACAAACCTACTGGTGGGTGAAAGATGAGACATGCCTGTTACATAGAATGAGTTCGCCGATGTACTGAAGGCTGTGTTATGTTCTATATTATCAATTGCGTGTAGCACAAGTGAATACATTACAGATAAGAAAAAAAACGCAGAATAAAGCCAACTTAAATTAGACATATAAAGTGGCAATAATTATGTGTAGATTTTGTTTTCTTCAAATTAAACAAAAGAGACTTACGGCATACATTGTCCTTGCAGTTGTTTTGGCAAATTAAATTATATTTCAAACAATAGGTCGCAAGATAAGAGTGATATATTCGTTCCGGAGATACCGCAGATTCGTATATCGCATGGTAGTCATTTTTATGACGTTATAATAAGTTTTTATGTATATTAAACAAAAGCTAATATATATACAGCAAACAATTCTCTGGCAATTCTTTTAACAACTTAAATTATCTTTCCAACGATAGGTTACACCATAAGATTGATATATTAGTTCCAGAGATACACGAGATTTAGTATATCGCATGGTGGCAATTTTGAGGACGTCATAATATGTTTTCCTTAAAATTACGCAAAAACTAATAGATTTACAGCATACATTGTTCAGGTATTTCTTTTAGCAAATTAAATTACCTTTCCAACGATATTTCGCACGAAAAGATTGATTGATTAGTTCTGCAGATAATTGAGAATTAACATAACACAGCAGTCATATTATGTTTTTCTTCAGATTAAACCAAAACTAATAGATTTTATGGCATATATTGTTCGGGCATTTCTTTTAGAAAATAAAATTATCTTTCCAACAATAGGTCGCACGTTAGGATTGATCGAATAGTTCCGGAGATAATAGAGATTTAGTACATCGCGTGGTGGCCATTTCTATAACGTCATCACGAATTACGTCGTCACTTCCAGGAGTGTCTCCCGGTGGATTTGGAAACTACAATGTGTGTACAGCTTCCCTGTGCAATATGCAGCTTGTTGCTGGAACTAAAATGTTTTGGCACTTTTTGTCGCTAACAGCACGTACTACCTGAATTTGTTGCTGGTGTAGGGTTGCTAAGATCGGTTTTAGAACCATGGTGAAGATTCTTGGTGCTGCGTTTAAACCGAAGGGAAGACAGTGGAATTCGAAGACCTTTTGGTTGTAAATGAAGCGAAAGGGGTGGGTTATTGCCGGGTGTAGAGGGACATGGAGGTAGGCATCTTCTAAGTCGATTGAGACCGTCCAGTCGTTCTGCTTGAATGAAAGACGGATCGACTCTAAGGTCTCAATTTTGAAATGGTCAATGCAAATGAATTTGTTCAATGGTTTCATGTTGAAAATTAGGCACAGGCCTCCTGATTTCTTCGGTCGAGTGAAGATCGTGCTGTAAAAGCCCGACCCCGGGTTGACACATTCTTTGATCCCGTTTTTTCGGAAGAGTTCCGAAACTGGTGAGGCAAAGTCCCAAGGAGGGGAGGCTGACAGCGGGGGCTTTGCTAGAAATGTTGGACGAAAGCCGTGTTTTATTAAGGAGAGTACTTCGATATTGCAGGTTATGTTCTGCCAGCCCGGGAGGAAGTGGCGGAGTCTTGCGCCGACCGGAAAGCATGAGAGGCGAGAGGCATCATTGTTGATTTTTGCGAAAGGAGCTCCTGCCCCCTGGTGATGAGTAGCGGCTGCGGCGGTCGGGAGTTGCAGCACGTTTCTGATGGTTGCGTTGGCCGGAACAGGAACGTGGGGGTTCGGCACGAAATGGCTGCGGTTGCCTTGGTTGAGAAGAAGAGCTTTCGTTTGTGCGGTGTGAGGGTGTGCCCGAGATGGCCTTGTTCCTATCTGCTGCCACAGGACGGTAGTTGGACTGCTTGTTTTTGTGAAAGGAGCGATTTTGACAAAAGGTTTTGTCTTTGTGGTTTCGGTTTCCTGTAGATGTCCAGATGTGGGGCGAGAGTTGGGATTAGCAGTCGAAAGAGGGTGTCGGACTCGTGGATTGGTTGGTTTCGGAGTTGATACCGAGTCGAGACGTTCAGGTTGTTGGCCGTCTGAAGAGCAATCTCTCGTAGAAGAAGAGCATTGTTGAACAGGGCCCTGGTTGCCCAGTTGAATGAGTGATAGGTCACAAAGCTGGCTTTTGGGAAAAGTTGCGAGATGAGAGACGAAAGGTTGCGTATTTCCTCAGGGCTGGCATCAGACGAAAGCTTCTCGCACAGGGCGTTGACGGCTGTGTTTAGGACGTCGGCCTGAGAAGCGGCTCGCAAACTCAGGCGAAGACATTCATAATTTTTGAAGAGAACAAAAGATGGGACTTCGGCTTTCTTCGCGATTGTGAGTGCGGTGCCAAAATCCATTTTCACTTCCCCGCAAAGGAATTCGCATTCTGAGTAGGTGTTGAAGCTGCGGGGATTTGTGGCACCATCGCCGAGAGGACGAAAGAAGCTGTTTTCGCGGCCGGGGCAAGGGGCTGGTGGTTCTTTGTTCAGGATTAAGGGGTCGCTCTTCCCGAGAAGCGAGTCTTCATTGTGGAGTAGGCACGTCAGCAGGGAGGTTGACTGGCTGAGGAGGTTCCGGGGTTTGGAATCCCTATCCCGAAGAGCGAAGCCAAATCCAGTCTTCAGGCCTCTGTTTATGACGGGAGCATCAGTGGACTGCGACGGCTTGTAGAGGAAGCAGTCCGGGACCGTTTCTTCGACTGTCTTGAGAAGCGATGCCAGCGGGATGGTTGGATCGTTGCCTGTGTCGTCCGTGATGTGGATTTTCTTTTGGGACGTAGGTCGGGTCAGAGACGAAAGTTGGACTTGAGTCAGCGGGTCCGGGGGTGCATTTCCCGTGGGAGACCTCGGTGCAGCGGGCGGAGCCGCGGCCTTTCGTTTCTTGGCTATGTCAGGCGAGGACTGAGAGCCACGCTTGTGGCTATCGTGGCTGGCGGTTGAGGCTACCCAATCCTTGGTGCGGGCGTGTCGGGCGGAAGACGTGCACGATCCATTCCCTCCCTACAATGTTACATGCTTTATGGAAGCTCCCTTTCAATATTGTAATCTTGTACATTATCTTTAAATCCGAAGTAAAATCAGTGTTTTAACATTTTTTTTTGGTAAAATACGATTTACTTTCTGTACATAATAACACAGCACGATTTTTATTATTTTTACCTTGCATGTTTGCTACACTGTATTTTTGTTTGTTGTGTAAAAATTATTTATTGCCTCCTTGTTCCTTGTATATGCACTTGGGCCCTATTTCGTAGTTTATCGCATACTCACGGCGTACAGCCTTGTTCCACTCATTAGCTGATTGGACTCGCCCAGTCTACCCGCTCACTTCACAGGCGGATACAGCATGGCAACACTTTGCAATCGCATTTTTAAAAGAATTGTCGCTCAGAAAAATGAATTTGATCTTGCAGTTGTTGCAAAGTTTTGAAAAGCATTGCAATAATTTGAAAAGCAAAACTAGTTTGGAAATATTTAGTACGCCTAATAAAGTGTGTTCCCTGTTAGTCAGAGGTCCTGAGTTGATCGGCTGATAAGGGGTGCACAGAAATATGCACCAGGTTTACACAAACCTGGTAAACAACAGAACTTCACCCCGAAAAATATTATTATACTACGCCAGCACAAACTTAAGCTGTGGAAAATATATAAATTAAACCGTACGCCACAAACCTTAACCGTGTATAACAATTAGGCACGTATTCTTTATTCTCAGGCAATGGAAACCTGGAATAGTATGATAGATTCGGCTGCGATTCGCAATGGTAGTCCCGCGGCTCTTTTCAAACTTTATAGGCGCAAAAATGCAGTTTCACGGACAATTCCCCCACTTATAGACGCTAATGATTTTATAACTGATACAGTTAGTAAAGCGGAGCTACTTGGTCGCTCTTTTGCTTCAAACTTCATTACTGACGATGGAGCTAGTTTAATACCGCTGGCTCAAATTGGTAAGTTTGATGTAACCTGCTCTCAGGTAACTTTTCATCAAAACTCTGTTGTTGCTGCCTTAAACAAATTGAAACCAAGTAGGTCGTGTGGTCCCGACGACATCTCCGCTTTTCTTCTTAAAATGTTATCACGTGAAATTAGCTACCCTCTCTCCAAACTCTTTACCCTTTCCTTCTCCCAGAGTAGCTTGCCGACAATGTGGAGACAAGCCAACATTATTCCAATTTTCAAGAAGGGGTCACCCTCAAACCCTCTAAATTATAGGCCTATAGCCCTAACGTGTGTGGCCTGCAAAGTAATGGAATCCATAATCCGGGACGCCTTGGTTGGTTTCTTGGAAGAACAGTCTGTGATTAGCCTAGATCAATTTGGTTTCGTCCCTTGTAGGTCGGCTGTTCACCAGTTACTGCTGGTTCTGGATCGTTGAACTAGCGCTCATGACATTGGGTTTCCTTTTGATACCGTATACTTCGACTTTAAAAAAGCTTTTGAGTCGGTCATCCACCGCAAACTTCTTCTCAAACTTGACTGTTGTGGTATAACAGGTAAATTAAAGGGTTGGATTGCAGCCTTCCTCCAGGACCGCCACCAGAGGGTACATATTGAGAATTCATCCTCGGCCTGGATTTGTGTACCTTGTGGTGTTCCACAGGGATCGGTTCTTGGCCCCCTTCTTTTCGTATTATACTTGAACGATCTTAATTTGGAGAGGTGCAACACATTCGGGTTTAAATTTGCCGACGATCTTAAGGTGGGAGGGGAGGTGCCAGACTCTCTCCCTTCCATGGACTTAGATAACATTGTCCAGGAAGTAGTTTACTGGTCAGAGAGTTGGCAGCTCCCTCTCTCTATAAACAAGTGTCATGTCTTCAACGTGGGTGGACTCTATAGAAATAATACATACTCTTTGGGCCATGATTTGTTGCCATCATCTACGGAAGTCCGAGACCTTGGAATTTCGTTTACAGGTGACCTGAAATCGTCCACTCACTGCCAGATGATTTGTGCTGCAGCGTATCGTCGTGCAGCGGTTGTAAAACGGTGTTTTTCTTCTGGAAACACTGAAACCAGAATTTGGGCATTTAAAGTCTTCGTTCGCCCATTGCTCGAGTATGCGACCCCTGTCTGGTCACCCTACCTTGCGCACGACATTGACTTAATTGAGAAGGTGCAAAGGCGTTACACTAAGGGACTCCCGGGACTCAGAGAGGTAACATATCGGGAGCGCCTGGTTAAATTAGGCCTAGAGCTTCTTGAACTTCGCCGAATAAAATTTGACTTAATTCTTACGTTCAAGATTTTAAACCATCTAATTGCCGTGGACCTCCCTTTTTTTGACTTGGCAACCAGCACTATTGGTACACGGGGACACTCACTAGTAAAACCTGTTCCTGTTCCTGCTTCCAGGCTTGATTGTCGAAAACATTTTTTCTCAGTGAGGGTTGTGCCGATCTGGAATAACCTGAGGGAAGAGACCATCAGAGCAAAAACGGTCTCTGCATTTCGCAGGATGCTAGGCTCTAAACCCCTTTCTGAGTACTTGAAACGACCCCTACCTCCAGGATAGCTACTTCGATTTGGGCAAAAAAAAAAAATTTTTTTCTTTTAATTTTTATATTTTCTCTCTCCTAATTAGGAATGATGTAAAAGGGCCCGTGCCCTTCCGTCTTCCGTTCACTTTTGGGGTGGTAAACTGGTTATTTTTTTTAATATATTATTTTATTACAAAAGAACGTTAGAGTTGATGCACCTTATGGGCTTTTTAATTCAGAATTGTTTATTTTTTGGTGGTGACAATTCCCAGTTGAGGATGCTTTTGTTTTTAGTACTTACCATAACCATACCTTGTTTTATATAACGATGTTTTTTTAACCATCTCATTTGTTCATCTGCTTTTTATTTTTTTACTTGGGCCAATCCTACACCTCCTGTGTCCAACACGATTGGCGATGCCATCGGGGGCCTTAGAGCCCCTGGCAGGTCTAACCTTGGTGGTAAGGCATTCGTGTCCCATACCTCATCCCCCTGACCTTTCCGCGGCCAAATCTATATCTTCATATGATACTGTCTTCTGTTTTTAAATTGGGCTGGCTGTTAGTGATCCTAGGGTCCTTGCCTGACCTGTTACTATTGTGACAAACTGATATTATTATTATTATTATGCATTATTGCAGAAAAACGTTGCAAGTAATTTTTTTTTTTTGCAGAACGTAATTAAAAACTGTCAGTTTATAGTGTAGTAGACCTGGATGCCTTTATGTCGCTTTTTTTTCATTCTATTAAGCAAGAAACATACAGTAATTCTTTTTTTTTCACCCTTTTCAAGTGGTAACATTATCGGGTTTAAAAATAGGACGAGCTCGAAAAGTGATTAACAAATTATTGGTTTTCGTGTAACCGACAATAATAAAAAACGGTTACTACCGGTAACCGGTTTCTTTAAAAACTGTCAATTTCCAGTTGCCACCACTAAAAACTAACTTAACTGGATTATTGTCCCGTTCGTGTTAAAAAAATAAAAGCCACGCATTTGTATCTCTACTGAATGCTGTGCAGTGTACAGCCGGCACCACAGCTTGTTTCGAATCGAGTTAAAAGTTAACATTTGACCAAAATTGAAGTTTATCTTACCTTGCTGGTCACCTGTTCCAGTTACGTTCCTGGTCATGGCGTCAGCTGTTGTAAAATTGAAGCGGAGTTTTTTTTAAAGCCGATCTTCCCCGCATTTTGTGAATTCTGCAAACCTTTTTTGCCGTTTATTTTCGGCACCACTTTTCTTCTCTTTGGTCCCAGATACGAGAGCCATTCTAACTAAACGAAGGGTGCTTCTCGTCTGATAACTCGTATGATCGTACAGGGGCGCGGTCATATGATTTCTTTTTTCAGGATGCTTCTTTCTCAACCTACCTTGGGGCGAGCATATTAGGGAGCGTGACTCATCAAGGAAGTTGGGGTTAAGACTGTGAAAACGCAAAGGGGAAAGGAAGGGTAGATTGAGTGGAGGGCTTTGTGACTGAAAGGAATGTCACTTCCAGGAAGTCAACCCACAATACAGCAATAATCTTAAGAAAAAAATATATTATCAAAGGGGCGCCAAATCAAAGGGCGCCTGTGCCATTGGCACTATGGCCAGTCCGAGCCTGCACATTCCTCACATATGAGCTGATAATGATTAAATGAACACAAGTCACATCAGCTGCAGTTGCTAGTTGCTGCTTAGAAGTACATAAGTTGCAAAAGTCCTTTAGTTTTTTCCTAGATTTAAGGGTTGGAATGTTGCCATTAATTTCCTACTTTGGTTGTGCATATTTTTGTATGGATCAGGCCAAAAAAAGTTGAAGAATATGTTCCTCACTGCGGAAGATTCAAGAGCATTGTATTTTATTTTGGGTTGTTTAAGTTCTTTTGCACTTGTATATCAATAGTTTTGTGTCAACCTGGTCCTTGATTATAATCAGGTGAATTTCAATTTTAATCAAGTGATTATAATCGTTACAACCCTGGATTGAATGAACTTAATTTTATTCAAAGTCAAAATCGGTTAGTGTTAGTAGGGTATCCTATGTCTCCCTCTTAAGTCCAATTTATGCACTCTTAAATTAAGGGAAGGCAAGGGCAATCTAAGAACACGTCCTTGCCTGTGGACCTACAATTAAAAGTATATCTAAGTCAACACTTTATACTTAACTTCTGCTGAGGAGGATCCTGATTACGGGTGCTCAGATACTGGTAGCCCTCGAGTGTCAGAAATTATTCAAGACTAATTTTATTCAGCAGAGGGCTTGTATTTATACCGAGAAATGAGAACTGGTTCCTATTGTTAAAGTTGCTGGGTTCATTCTGGATTTCACTGGTCTGAGCAGAGTGCGTTTGGGCAGGGGGTCGCAACTTTACTAGAAACAATGTATTCCAAACCTTCGCAAGCATCATTCTTTTCTGCGCTTGGCCGACGTCAATAACGCCAACATGGCGCCAGCCAACTTCCAGTTCTCGTCTGAATGAAGTCTGTTGAGATTCGCCGAAGGCCACTCCTACAAAATATTTATTTATTTTATTTATTTACAAAATTATTGTAACCCTCGATAAAGAGCATGACAGCAATTTCAGATTAAAATAACAATTTTAGGAATCTCATTCAGGCGAGAGCGGGGTACAACCGTACAACCAGGCGCCGCCATATAGAAAAAATATGGCAGCGCCTGGTTGTACTCCGTTCTCGCCTCTGCTGTCGCCTGAATGAGATTAGTGAAATTGTTGTTTTAATCTGAAATTGCTGTCGTGCTCTTTGTAGGGTGTTGAAATAATTTTGTAAATAAAATACGTAAATTAATATATACAGGGAAACGGTCAGTAACGAGAGAGTTCTGAATGGTTTGGGAAAATTTTTAGGCATACTTCAAGCTGAATTCTTTAGCTTATTGTCACGGATTGATAGAGTTGCATGTACTTAACAAAACGATGTCGCAGGCAAGGGTTGATCAAAGTGGGGGGAGTGGGGAGCGAAGAGCTGTGGTACAATTACCATTGTAATTTACCAAGGATACACATCCCATAATTCATCATTTCTGTTGTAATTGTACAATAAAAATAAAGGTAATGCATTTATTGAGCATGTTGGCCACAAATGTGAAAAGACCACATGTAAAAATACCAGGGCCTGCACCTGGTTAATTTTAGTTTTTTTGCCTATACAAAAATATATATTACCTATTTTATAGCAGTTCCCCTTTGATCACTAATTTTCCCCTAGAAGTTGTCTTCCCTGTTGAGCTCGTATTACTGCGCATGTCCGGAAGTTGGCAAGCCTTTAAAAGGTCTGCACAGGATCGTCGTCATCTTTCTCCTAACCCCTAGAACCTAGTTCATTGAGGGGACGATGGGCGGGTTTAGGTAATGTATATTTTCGTATACGCAATAAAAACTAAAATTAACCATGTGCAGGCCCTGGCATTTTAGTCTTTTTATAGCCAAGGAAATGTACATTACCTATTTTATAGCAGACTTAGTCACCTAGGAGGAGGGCTAGGTTCGAGCCACCTGCAATACGAGCCAGCAACAAGTCACGGTGAAGACAACCCTGAAGTCCCAACCAATTTCTCACGCCTGCAAGGAGCAGAGGTCAGTTGCACAGGGTCGAGGATTGACCAGCTGCGGCTGAAAGGGTTGGTGAGAGGTTGGGGATGCGATCCTTCAATTGTTTGGTTTTGTTTTGTTTTTTCTTTTTTTTCGCAATAGGGTATGAAGCGGGTGTTGAGGAATGAAAACCTGCTTACCTTGTTAAGGGAGTGATAGTAGAGAATCTTGCGATGTTGCAGTCAATGGGCAGGTTGAAGTTCGGTGGACTGGGTTACACATGTCGACAAGTTTGTGAAGGCGAAGGATTGGATGCACCAGGAGGATCAGACAGTCATGAAGATGAAGGGTGATGTTGGAGGATCAGTGACGGTGGATGTGTCTTGCTGTTCAATTTCCGTTTTGAGCCCTGCATATCTGGAATGTTAGTAGTGGTCCGGACGGATCGAGGATCCGAGGTAGGTTTCAGAATCGGTGCGTCGCGTGTGGAACCTTGTGGACGTGAACTAGACTATTGATAAGGGCAGGCTGTGTGTCTATAGTGAACACAGTGTTAACAAAAATGTTCTTGCACAAGGATGCATAATCCGAAGATCAAATTGTAAGAGGAGCTCTGGAGTAGGATCCTCGCGGATCCGATCTTAAGTCCAGATAAATTTGAATTGAAATTGTCTATTGGAGGACACGTAATCCTAAAGCTACACCTTTAGTACGTCTACGACAAGGGGAGCAAGGTACTGCCAGAAGGAGTATGACGAGATCCCCGAGAAATTGCAAGAAACGGATGCGTCCTGCCACATAGAGTGCTAGGAAGCCTGAGAGGCGAGCGGAGGATCAGCATTGGGAGTGAGGAATCGTCGAGCCGTGTTGGATGGATCGTGGTAAGGAGAATCCAAAGGCGACAAAGCGTTACGGTGTAGGTCTTGGATGGCCGGTGAGGTTCTTGGTGGTTGTGAGGTGGATGGTGAGCCAAAAAGCAGCCGAGGAGGGAGCGTTGTGCGGACGACGGGTGTGTGACCTAGCATAGTAATATGCGCGCCATGGTGGAGAGGAAGGGATCAGTGACGGCCATCAATAATGTGCTTTGAGTAAAGCGTAGTTTATACGTAATGAACTATTGCGTAAGCCTTATTATAAACGAATAGAGAGGTACGACAGCGCAGTATTATAGAAGTTAAAGCTTAATTTTATGCAGTAGCCATTAATAATAAAAAGACAAATGTGCATTTAGCAGCTGTTACTCATGGTACCTAGCATTTAGAAGAGTGAATGGGAAAGGAGATCGTAAACAGAAGAATACAATCCGCGTCAAATTAGTAGGAATTGACAACCTTTCACACGTTTGCGTGAAGTTGCGCGAAATATTTCACAATAGGAAACGCATATGAACATACGTCCTACACTAATAAACAATAAAACATTTGTTTAGTGGCAAATTTGTTTCAACATCAAACGTTTTGATAAAGAGTATAGTGCAGGATGAGGCTATTGTAGTCTTATAAAAAGCTATCCTTAAAATCAGGGAAACGAGAAAATTCGTGTACGTAAGCATTGCAGCAAGGCATTGTTCGTAATGTAGCCTACATTCGCGTATCTTAAGCAATCATTATCCAAATTCAACCAAATTTTATTTCATTTTCATCGACATTGGCAAATTTTTCTTGTTAGAAAACAACGAAAAACGAATTTACACTTTTAACCACCACACAAGATTTAACAAGTATTAAATCCCTAGAATTTTCAAAGATATCCGATCTTCATCCTCAGAAGACACTCAAAAAAAAAACTAGAAAAGGCTGAACAGTCACATGCTGTGGTTTTGAAATAAGAAAAATGGCAACTGTCTTACGACTCGACCACTGATCTCTACGAGTCA
Source organism: Lithobius niger (assembly GCA_023313725.1). NCBI lineage: Eukaryota > Metazoa > Arthropoda > Chilopoda > Lithobiomorpha > Lithobiidae > Lithobius > Lithobius niger. The sequence goes on from JAHWFP010022964.1 coordinate 36,638, forward strand.
CTCGCTGTTTATTTGTTCTTGTACAACCTTTCATTGTTGGACCATTGTTGCAGCAGTGGATTTATATCATGAAGACACAATGCTGCAACAATGAAACCGTTGTCTTACCACTAGTAAGAACCACGGCTAGGCGTGGGTTTCTTACTTACGTAGTAAGAAAACGAAGGTCTTTGGATCTTTCTTAAGTAGTGAAAACACAATCGCTGTTCATGTTTACGTATCCAAATAGTTTCTAAAGTAGTATTAAACTATTACACACTTTAAATTAATAACTATTATTTTTTTAAATAAGAAAAAATAATTCTAGGCATAGAAAATGCAGATGTGGGGTTCTTACTTACGCAAGTAAGAAAACGAAGTTCCTTTGGTTCTTACTTATGTAAGTAAATCTACTACCACTAGTAATGTTTACGTTAGGGGTCGGAGGAATAGGGGAAAAAGCATATTCGAATATTCGCAAAAAAAATATTCTAATATTCCTTCAAATTTTTTTTGTCATGATTAGACCGAATCTCCCCGCCACCCCCTCCCCCCAAAAATACGCTTTCATTAAATACCTAAGTTTTATTTAGTCTGTTGGCAATGCAAGGCATACGAAATGTAACCACAAGTTTAATTTAACCTACTAGACCAAGGCAACTTGGAATACACACCAGAAAAAATGCTAAATTGCCAACTGCAGTACTATACGGAATTAACGTAATCCACCAAGGTGTCTTTCCCTTTACGTATGATATTGAAGTTGATGTCATCTATCAACTGGCAACCATAGCCCTGGTTGACGTCCCCATTCTTTAGTTCTAAAATGTTTTAGAAAGAACTGCTGCGCGCATCTGTAATAATCCCCCCCCCCCCCCCTCCAGTTTCAAGCGAGCAATCCAAAATGGCATGGATCATTCCCACCACAGATTGGTTGAGAAGAAAAGGGGAACAGAAAAAAACATAGTGCGGACTGACTGGGACTCGAAAAGCCCACAGGAAAACTTAATAACTAAAAAAAAAAAAAAACAGAAAACGACATTGAATTTTTTTTGCGAATATTCGAATGGAAAATGTCCCATTCGAATATGCTCATAACAAACAAATATTCTAATACATATCAATGTTTCCACATTTATTGCAACTGAAGAAAGACCCGAAGGAAAGAGTTAAAATGTATTAAATTAAACAAATAAAGGCATTTATTGCAGTTATTGAGTTTTAAAAATGGAGTGGCACAAAGAACTTTCCCGCCAACAATGGCTCGTTATGCTATCACAATAATGGCTCGGTTACTAACAATGCAAATCGTTGTTGTACAAATGTGTTCGACGATGGTTCGGCAACAATGCACTAACACTGTCGCTTTATTGCAACAATGGCTCGTTCACTAAACATTCGACTCGTCGTTGTACAAATATGTTAGACGATGGCATTCGGCAACAATGCGGTAAAGACTTTCGCTTTATTGCCCTCGTGGCTTCGCCACTCGGGTAAACAGCGAAAGTCTTACCTTATGGTTGCCGAACGCCATCGTCTAACTGAAACTAGTCC
>JAHWFP010022967.1:0-26709 GCA_023313725.1 Lithobius niger
AGGGGTTCTGGTCATGTTGATGGTTCAGCCGAATACACCAGTTCTTGAAGTCTGATACAGCGACGTTGTACTGTCTTTTTTTTTTATTTGTTAGGCAACAGCTTCTTTCAAAATGATAGTGTTTATTGTCGCATTCTTCGTATTGAAACCATTCAACAAGGGGCCAGATTGACGGGTAGTATAATGAACATCAAGGTTGAAACACTTATTGTTCCATGCTTCACAACTATTTTGAGTGGTTAACGCTCATTAAAACCTTTAAACCCTTTAACTATTTTGAGTTCTACACGGTTTGTTGTTGATAGTGGCGTGGTACACATTTCACAGAGCCAGGAAAAAAATAGGTGGAACAATCGTGTTACAAAAGGCAGTGACGTGTTTCAGCGCCGGAACACATCATTTTGCAATTGTTTATTTAAACAACATTCCTCATTTCACAATCCGGAATGCCAGTCCCAACTATATTAACTTTTAACGGAGAATTAACGAACCTTTAATATAATCAATAAATAATAATATTTAATATAAATTTCATATAAACAGTAACTACCCAGAGTCAATAAATTCTAGCCTGTGAACACATAATGAGGGATGTTGTTCGAATGGACTGTCCTAACACGGCAAGTCTCGGCACGAAACACGTAGGATTTAAAACGGTGACGGTTAGTTTGTGACTTTTTTCCCTACAACCCATCCCCCACTCCATTCGTCAACCACATGTCGGGGATTGTCTGGTGCCACTACTGCCGTTCCGAACACTGGACCATAAACATCATCGTTAACCACTCCACATGAGTCACCTCAATTTGATACGTCAGTGTTGAAAGTACCATCCTTCTCTTCCCCTTCCCCGGAAATTGGTTGCCGTTTCTTGAAGCCATCATTTATTTGCAAGCCACAAAGCTTGTACTTTTACGGAAAAGGTGAATTAGTTATCTAGCAAAATAAAAATACAGAAAAAAAAACGATGCTGTTTGCCTATCGTGTCTTCTTTTGCCTTCCATTCTCAGTTGAACGTTCTGTATATGGCACAAAATGACGATAGTCCAACCCTAACTACGCACTACTAAAACTTGGAAGTGAAAGTATCCCAAAGTAGATGAAATAAAGCAACTAAAATGTAAAGTGAACTACTCGTTAGACATGGATTAGCACACGTGTTGTTGACAAAATAATTTAATATTTTGTGCTTAAAAATGGGCTTAACCAATGAAACGAGCCCTTTAAACCATGTGATTACGACGATAGCATTCTTGCCGGCCTGCATTTCGCAACGCTTCACATGTCGGTGAGCGCCAATCAACTTAATAGAGCCACTTACAACTTAAAGCCGTTGTAACAATCGACGCCACATTGTAAAATGACCTACCCTAACCTAACCTAACTAACCTTTCTTGAGTTAAACCAGTCTAACGAACCTAGTTCTGTGATTAAATATTTATCACAGAACTAGGTTCGTTAGACTGGTAAAGAATTAGACTTGGAGGAATTAGACCTTTTTAGTAAGCCTAAGATAAAAGAGTAACGTAAGTCGGACTATTTCAAACTTCCGTATCACAAGTAAAATTTTCGAAAATCATTCCGGTTTTTCATTAAAATAGCAGAAATAGCAACAAAATTGGTTAAAAGTTATCTTCGCCACCTCTCATTTCGTGAAACCATCTCAAACAAACCAGGCACTTTCTTTTATCTCAGACCATCCCCAATCGGTACTCCTAGGTACACTCACGGATATAGTGAGGCCCGTATTCTGAACGCTGACTAAAACTCGTACTTGACTTGAAATGACGTCACACCTATTTAGTGCCATTCACCACCAGAACCTCTTTTGGATACATTTGGAAGAAATCGGGTGGTGAATGGCACTAAATAGGAGTGACGTCATTTCAAGTCAGCGTTCAGAATACGGGCCTAAGGGGTGGGGGAGATGGGAGCAAAAGGTGAAAATAGCACCCGGACCTTACCTATATCGTAGGAGACCTCGCCTCGCCTTATTGAGAGAAAAAGTAAACCCGAACATTTCGAGGTTGACGAATTTGCAAAATGGTTATTGAGACTCAGTGAGTACTACATAAATCTCACTATTAAAAAACAAACATTTCAAAAAATCATAAAAAAAAAAAAAATGCAGCCTTAGTGGAACCAGAATTCCTTTACCAGGAACGAATCTATTAACAGTTTAAACAAGACAACACAGTACAGAACAATGTGTCAGGAGTATTAAAATTGTTCCACGGTGTGCTAGGTTGCTCAGGTTAACACTTTGCCCAGGTATTTCTGAGGGGGGAGGGGGCACTTAATTTACAATTTTGCCTCGATATGTCAGAAGGGCGGGAGAGGGGCGGCTTCAGTTTAAAATTTAACTCCGGGCTTCCAATCACATTACTACGGTACTGGCTAGGTGTACATTTAGGGGAGAAATTAGGAGGAGTTTATCACAATGCTCCTGAAGAAACACAGATTTGTGCTAAGTGTGTCCAAAATGGATGACGCATGTAATCGCTGCGGCCCTCTCGAATGTAGACATTTAACCACGAAGGTTAGACCAAAAAAAAATGCAGGGGATGAAGTTGTGGGGTGGATCATCCTGCCGAACCACCCGACAATTTTTACACCCGTCAAACGGATTTTTGCCTAACATGGGGTTCGGGTGATTTCCAAACCTCCTAGTCAATCATGAGCGCCACTACGTCAATCAAGAGCACCACTATAATGCTGCGTACGAACTTTTATCACGGAGCTTCGGCGATGACAGTGGTGGGTAACGAAACAATTGTTCCAGGGGCAGGTCTCTATTAACGACGCTGTACTTGTAGAGGGGTAGTTTATGCGCTCCTTCTTGTGCTTCGTGGGAGGGGGGGGGTGCGTATTTTGGTGAAACCTTGGACTAATTACTCTGAGGTGAAACCAAGCGTCTCCTTGCCAAACGAAAGGCCCAGCACTGCCACTGTGTCGAGGCCGCCGATCGAAGTAATATTGATTTCACACGGCATACTTTGTCTCAGACTGGGGTTGGCCACGGCCGGACGATGCCTGCCCCTTTCAGCATGTTCTGGAGAGCCAGCGAGACTAGAATTCAGACGGTTTAAATTACAAGGGGCCGTGATTGTCGGTCGACCTCGTTTGTTTTGGCACATTTTTTCTCGTGTGCCAACAGAGAAGCTCACACAAAGCTCTGGTTCCACTCGCTTCCGCGCGGAATGGGACGGCACGGCACGCAAACTTTATTCCGTGTGAAATCCGCGGCATGGCATGGCATGATACGGAAATATTATTCCGCGTGAAATCACTATAATGTTTTGGGTTGGTTTTCACAGAAAAAAAAAACTACATATTACACCTAGAACTTGAATCTTGTTTCATTACAGTTAATTGGGGACGTGCTCTTAATACAGCAAAATTAATTCCTGCCATGGAAGCCTGGGTAAAGTTATATCAGTAAATGTTTCGAGCTGATAACCCATGGTGTGTGTGAGTGACACCAAGGCTCTCCGGTGACACCGTGGCACTCTTTTACGAGGTAAGCTGGGATTGAAGCTGAGAGCGAGGAACTCAAGTACTATCTCAGTTAGCCTTGCTCTTTTATTGTTGACATGGTGCGAGCCTAAGCAAAGATGGAACGACTAGAGAAGATGGTTCATTGCCGAGTTCCGGTAGTATCGCTTTTCGAAGAATATACTGATTCGCACCGTGGTGTGACGTCATATTCACCACTCCGCTAAAGTAGCCCGAACAGCCAATCAGAGTGCTGCAAGGAAGCACGTGAAAAGTGGGTTTGCACACAATGGAGTTTTAAAAGATAAAAGTTTTCTGTTTACATTTATTAGCCGTAGTTGACACAATAAAAAAGGCAACAAATTCATTTTTAAAAACGACGAGAAAATGCATTTACTGTAGTAAAAAAAACAGGCTGTGTCTATGAGAGGTGGAATTAATGACGTCACTTCCTCCAGCATGGCCGTCTCCTCACTGCAGTTGACCATGGGTATGTTTCTAAACGTCAGGAAAGAGTGAGACGGATTACTCTAAGCCACGCCCCACAACGTCATCAAAACCTATCAGTTTAGAAACGGCGATGTCTCACTCCGTAATCAGTTTTGTGCCACTCAGCAATCAGTTTAGAAACAGCGCTGTCTCCCTCGTCGTTCTCAAGAGTAGAAAAATTCGCAATAATCGCTGCCACGTCTATTTTCAGCGAGAGAGATATTAGTGACAACATACAGATGCTTATTAATGTCTATTTCATTGGATTTTGCTTCTAAGTACAGCCATTTTCAATATTTCACTTCCCTAACACAACTATTTCATCTGCTCCCGATGTTGGCAGCCATGATGGCTCAGCAAGTGATCAGGAAGTGAGCAAGAAAAAGGCTGCCTCACTTGCTCAGGAACATCTCAGCTCCATGACGTCACGCATGACGTTAAGTGGGAGGAGTTTGGATCAGTCGCCTCGAGTTAAAAAACTATTTTTCTCACTTCCCTCTAGTTTAGAAACACACCAGCATATCGCCCTAGCTGTAGATGGCCGTCTCCTTCCCGCAACATGGATGGACGCCTCATTTGTTTAATCTTTGGCCTGAACCGGAAGTAAGTTGTAATGTGAAAAATAGCCTATTGGTGCTTCTTGTCCTACCAAACTTATCGTTCTTCTTTGAACCTAAGTGTAGTTATTTCTTGGGTGAGTATTACATTTTGAACATTTTTTATGCAGGTTTTCGATATTTTTTTTTAGCCATTTGTTGTTATTTCTTGTATTTTAAGGGGTTACTGAGAGGTATCGGGCAGTGGTGCGAAAATTTTACTGTCAATTACATGATACTTCATGTAGTGCGACTTATGATTTTCTTTTAACCTCCCTTCGCCGACTTATATATCTTAAGAGCCTAAATATGCGATTCTAGTTTTATGTGGCTCCTTACTAGTTTTGACAGCCGAGGCATGTCGTTTGCCGATCGGAGGAAAAAAGTAAAAAAATTGCTTACCTAAAATGATGAAATATATGATTGTGAATAACTGGCCAAAGTAATATTTGGCATGCGAACGTTTTCAAATAAATGGGTACAGATTATTTTAAATCAATTTTTTATGTTAAGAGATTGTTTTAAATTTTCTGTTTCTGTTGTCGACTGTTTGTTCATGGTCAGACCTGCAGGCAGAACAGTGCAGGCAGAACAGTGCAGGCAGAACCTGCAGGCTACTAGGTTATGTAATACAGCTGCTAAACCCGCAGATTCATGGCTGATAGTTTAGTGCAGCCATGGCCTGTTCGTTTGCATCCACGATAACTGCTTAAACCATGTATCATAGCTTTCAAACTTTCCAAATCGATTTTATGCTTCTTTCGGGCATTCTTCCATACAGGTCCCCAGCTTGCTTGCCGGCTTATCTAGATACTCCGGCGATTCAGTTTAGGCGGATAGGTTTTTGGTTGCGGTTTCTGATGTTATATGTTTAGCCGCAGCGAGCGCGATAGCGCGAGCAAGGCACGTAATTTGGAAATAAATGACCATCATTTTCGTGAATAGCGATCTTAAATTTGCCCATTACACCAATGGGGATAGTACAACTTTCCACGTATACAGATCGATGGTGGGCGAGCTTGGAGCCGCTGTGGAAGGGGCTCCGAATATGACCCGATTTTACAAAAATTGGGTACGGTATTTCCAATATTACCCACCAGGGCAAACCAATATAAATAGCTGAGCAAAAATACCATCATCAATTCTTATTTGTACTACTGGCATTTATTAAGCTGCCTTAATTAGGTCCATTTTATTTGTTATTTTTATTCTTTAAACTTTTACATTTTTACGTGTTTTTAAAGTGTTGTACAACAATTATAAAAAAATTAATAATTATCCTGGATCGATTCTTTAGGAAATTAAAGTACTTTTCCACATTCCGTACAGTAAATCCCGGATAAATCTTGAAAAACTGTGCATCTGCTTGAATGAACCTCCGGATTACAATCATACTATCTCATTTACACGACTATAAGTAAAATTATTTAGAACATAACATCACCAAATTCCCCCAACTGAAGTCGAACACTTTATATAATCCGAGCCCCGTTTCACGGCGTTGAGTCGTCGGCTCTTCGTGTCCCCATCGTCGTTTTTTTTAACGGTTTGACGCCCATTCAGTTTCGCTTGGAATGGATGGAATGACCGTATCCTTCATTCGTGGCTTCTGCTTTAATACATCAAATGTTGTGACAAAACTCTTTTGTGTTTACTACGTTTTGTTTTAGTTTGATAACGGTACCTAACAGGGTACAGAAACGTTGCGTAAAATATTATTTGTGCGCTTTGTGGCTTATTAAAAAAAAAAACCGGCGCCATGATTTTATCGTAGCACCCAGCCAATCAGAATTCTTCTCCCAAAAAAAAAGGGCAGGGAATAAAGCAGCACAGCGTACGTTCAACACTTTGAAAGACTCGATTTGGAGAGCCTGGAATTTTAGGAGACATGTTGTTGACCTTTGTACACGCTATAAATTAATACGAACCACGACTTACCAGAGTGAGGGCCCACCACTTATTAATGTTGGTTTAAGTCGTACTCGGCAACACGTCACGTGGCGGTATGACTGGAAACATTAAAAATCAAATGGCAGGCACCACTGCTCTTTGCTAAGGGCGGGTAGAACTTGGAACGCACTGCCTCAGACATTGGTGGATTCCCTGTCTGTTAACTCATTTCGACGCGGGCTTAAAGCCTAATTTTTATGACCATTGCTTCTTTTTGCGAACGTTGTTCATTTTTCTTACTTGGGACGTATGTAAGAGGTAGGCTACCTTGCGGGCACCCTATATGTACGCTGTTCCTTTCTCTTATATTGAGAATAAAAATATATTATTATTATAAAGAACAAGCTTGTCCTCAGTATAGAGCAGCGACACGACGTAGTATTATTGTATATAACTCAATGCTGGAGCCTTAATGGGTTAGCTGCAAGGGGCACTTCAGAGAGAAACAGAAGGGCGTCATACTAAGGCCGATGCTACGAAGAGTGATTTCTTAGACCTAAAACGCGCGATTTTTGTTGTTGGAGAAAACAACGTTATTTTAAGCCTAAGAAATCCGCTCTTCCGTTGTTTTTCCCTCCATTTTTATGTAGTGCACCTTGTAGTTATGCCCTCCAAAACCCATACTGGTGCCAACATGGCGGCAAATGTCACTGCTCTATAGTCAAAAAAACGAACAGTACATGCAGATTTAGATGATTATAAATATAGTTAAGTTATGGTTAAGTCCGGCCCCATGTCCTCACGGATGGGTTGCGTGTCAAATCGTAAAGAAGTTAAGTTACAACTTTGGCACTAGCCTATGATTCACGATATTTTGTCTTTTCGTTTTGTCGGTTTAGAAGACTATTCTTTCACTTTCCATTGTTTCATTAATATCGTATGGTCTAGATTAAATGTCAAATGTTGGTGCTCTATTCTCATTCGTAAACATGGTGTCAGTTACAGCCGGATCGAATTCAGTGACCGACTAAGCCGTGCATATTGTGGGAATTAAAAAAAAAGAAGATACGTCAACAAGATATCAATGAGTTTCGTGGCTTGCGAGAGTGTAGACGACACCCTTTTAAAGCGCAATTTATATTTTCCTACTGTTTATTAGTCGACTCACTGACATCCAGGCTACCGGGTTAGATAACGTTACGATGATTTGTTTTAAAATCGCCACTTATAATTTTACATTGTTTGTTAAATTTTGACGCCGCAGGATCATTTTCATCAGGAACATTAAGCGTCAAGTCACTTCCGTCTCGCATTATCCGTGGCATTTGTTCACGTATACGCGTGGATTTCTCTTTACCAGCGTCGATGGCCAAAAAGAGCTCACCCGGTCACATCTTTTCTTGTCCGCATTTAGACGTGAATGTTGACCCCCTAAACCTAAGGTCAACTTTCAGGTCAGTCCTTTCCAACATCAAGCCACAATGGAAACTGGAAGGCCTTATATATGACGTAAGATGTGTTGTTATTTTATTATTATTTTAATCAAGTGCTAGATACGAAATAATAGCTTTTTATGAAATAATAGCTGGATTTTTCCATCACATGCTATAGGGAGTACAACAATAGTGTGTTGGCATTCTTCTAGATGACGCCACGTGTAATTAGACCTGTTTTTTGTGTGGTTAGGTGTATTTGTGAGGTTAAGCGTACATTTGTGTGGTTAAGCATATATTTGTGTGGTTAAGCGTTTATTTGTGTACTTAGGTCTGTATTTGTGCTGCTAGGTGTGCATTTGTGTGGTTAAACGTGTATTTGTGTGGTTAGGTGTGAATTTGTGTGGTTAAGCGTATATATTTGTGTGGTTAAGCGTTAATTTGTGTTGTTAGGCACATATTTGTGTAGTTAGAAGAGTATTTGTGTGGTTAAGCTTATATTTGTGTGGTTAGGCATATATTTGTGTGGTGAGGTGTATACCGTTCAGATGTAATACAGTGCAAAAACATGTGTTTTAAAATAAAAACATTTTAGACACACCTAGAAAACGATTTTAGACGTTTTTGCTGAAAAACTCATGAGAGTGTTTAACAAATAGTATGTGAAGGGAAGAAACCTTTCAAAACTTTAGCGTTTGTATAGTGTTGCAGACGTGAAATACGTTTTAAATAAAACACTAGCGTTCAATTTTCAAAACTTTATAAACACATTCTTTATACGCACAAAGCAACGAAAACAGAAGTTTTATTTTACAACACTATATAGAAAAATGAGCGTTTTCATTAAGCACTATTTTCAAAAGCATTTGCGTTGTAATAAAAAATAACCGATCAGGGCGTAACGCCTAAAATGTGCACTACATATAAAAAGTGCTCGATATTTCGAGTCGGCTCCCACTTATTTTCAATTTCAACTTGAAAAATAAATTTGCTAAGTCGTTAAAATGTGGTTTCAAGAACCAAAGTCGGAACAAATTTAAAAAAAAAATCAAAATGATGGGACCACGAATGTAAAGTATAGGCTAGCACAAGTCGAAGTGAGGGAAGTGAGGGATGGCTTTTATATGGTAATGTTGAGGTGTCCCTGGCGGCGAAATGAGGAAACTGTAAAATTTTTTAGTAGATCAATATATTGCCATATAAAAGCCGATGTATGCCAAATCTCTTCATTTTGCTGTTTTTTTTTTATTTGTTCCAAATTTGACTTCTGTCTAGAACAGTTCTACCTGGTAGAAAATGAACTTTGTAGTTTTCTGCTTTTTAAAGGCTTGGAAAATTTGTTTTCCACGTGTTTTTATTTGCTCTTGAAAATGAGACGGTGCTGACTCGAAACGTCGAACACATTTTCTATGTTGTGCACTTGTTAGGCTTTACACATTGATCGTATGTACAAGTGTTTTTTTTTTAACTTCAATCAATTGTAATAAAAAACGCTACTACTTTACTTTAAGCACTTGTCGCTTCATGCGTTTTAAACATGTGTTTATAAAGTGTTGCAAATTAAAGGTTAATGTTTTATTTTAAAGCTTTTCATATCAGCAACACTGTGTAAACGCTATTATTTTATGATGTTTCTTCTCAGCCAATGATATCTGCAAAACGCTTGGTGTTTTTTCCGCTAAAAAAACGTCTAAAGTTTCTAGTTATGTCTAACATGTGTTTATTGTAAAACACGTTCTTACAGTGTATAAAGCGAGCAGTGCAACACGGATACTCCCATTCCATTAAGGATGGGTATGCATTTATCACCTCTAGTACAGCGGCATAAGGGGCAAAATTTGCACTTAATGCTAAAAGCATCAAACTCGGGAGTATGTATGTTTAAGAACGTCACTAAGATCGTTTACTGATGTAGAACCACCTTCAGGGCCGCCATCTTGGAAAACATCCACCCAACATATCACTGCTTATTTTGAGAAATCGAAAGTTGATTTCAGACGATATACAGACGTGAATGTCTACCATGGCGGATTTGACTAGATTACAAGATGGCGGCCCTCAAGGTGGCTTCTACATCAGTAAACGATCTTTAGTAATATTCTAAATCCTACCCCAAAGTATGATGCGTTTAGAACAATGTGCATACTTTAACCAATTCATGCTGCTGCGCTTACGTTTGTTAAAGCAGCAAATTTCTGATTTTAGCGTAAAAGGTAACTTTGTTAATTGTTCATACCTCCGTTAATTCGTAGTTTTACAACGTTCAAATTTGGGACATAAAGTGTCGCAAATATAGTATTCTACAACTTGTGTAGTATACTACACATCTTCCTTTCAAAAAATTCATAAATTCGGATATATAGTAAAAAAAAAACCGCGAAAATGGCGCCCAAGATGGCGGACCTCAAGGTGGTTCTACATCAGTAAACGATTTTGGTGACATTCTTAAAGATATCCTCAAGTTTGATGCTTTTAGCAAGAAGTGCATGCTTTTGCCAGTTTTTGCCCCTATGCCGCTGTACTACTCCTAAACCACGCGCAATAGCTGTTTGCCATGACGTCACCATGAATTAGCCAATGATGAACGAGAACAACGGCTGATTGGCCGTCTGAGTGGACTAGCCCAGTCACGTGACATGCACGTCACAGCAAACAGCCACGGCGCATGGTATAGTTTTATTCAACTCATGTTTTTGAAAGGGCAGGTGGCGTTGTTGCTTTAAGTTAAGTGAGCCCTTCTTCGTTGGGTTTATGAGGAACGCTTTCATTATGAGGAAATGGAATGATGTTTTGCCTTCCGCCATAAAGTGGAACAGTTTAAAAGTATGTTTCCCGTTAGTGTACAGGGAAATTTGTGTTCGAACTTGCATTACTCATCTTCAAAAACAGGTGTGAAATTAGCCAGCTGAGTTTTACATTTTATTAGCGTGCCAACACCGATACGAATGGAAACGTACCGACCATAAACATATCACAGCGAAGCGCATCACTCATTGCCTTTTGTTAGCTGCGACAATTATTTGCTGTACAGTGAATGATGAAACTGCAGTTAATAAGATAAATAACGTCAGGTGTTTGTTTAGTTGTTGGTTCACGAACGTGGAGGTGGAGGAAAACCCAGGAAAAAAATATCTCCTGTTATGTTTAACTAACTACACAGCCCGTCTGTCTAAAGACGGGTGAATTTACTGTATAATAACACTAAACATGACGTGGTTTTTTTTTTGTGTGGGTATGGACTCACTATCACCTCACCACAACTCCACATTAAAAAAATTACGTAGCTAATATTTTGTTTTCAGGGCTTAGTAACTAAAATAAAGATCTTGAGGACAAAGTTGCTTACCCAATCATGTCTCTCTTCATCCCCCCCCCCCCCACCCATCCTCCAAACATTATGTAAAAGACGCCGCAACTAATCTTACTCCGCCTCAACCTGCCATGCCTACTTCTTACTTCTTGGGAGGGTATCTCCGGACCCTCCCAAATCCCTACAAGCAAATTATTTCTCCCTTTTTCACTGTTTTCTTTCGTTTGGGTTTAAAAATGTGACGTGGGCATGGCTTCATTCCCCCTCCCCACATTCTAATAAGATTATAATAGTACACGGCTCTTTTTTTAGGGGGGGGGGAGGCTTCCCTAACTACGATAAAGGCTTACTACTACGACGTTGTCCAATTGTCTCCCAGCCATCGCTTCTCCTTTCCCCCTTATCTTCCCCATACCTGAAGCAACACCGTTTGTGTGTTTAAAAACGTGATGTAGGCATTCTCCCTGCGCACATTCTAAAATCTATTGTATCCAAACCTCCCTCTTCCCCCCTCTACCTCCCCTCCTCCCCAATGTGAAGTCCGCATCAACGTCCCAACTTCTTGCATGGCCTCCTGGTGCGTTAAAGTAGCCCGCCAGCCACACAGTTACGAGGGTTTTTCTTATGTAGTATGCTAAAAAAAAATTGTCGCTTTCCCACATAGAATAGACGTTATCGGCCAGTAAGCTATAGGGCAGTGACACGACGTAGTATTATTGTGTATAACTCTATGGTGGAGCCAGTAACTGGGTTATCTGCAAGGAGCACTGGAGGGAGAAAGGAAAATCGTCTTATTGGAGCCAATGCTACTAGACTGGATTTCTTAAGCCTATAACGCGCGATTTTTGTTGTTGGAGAGAACAACGTGAGTTTAAGCCTAAGAAATCGCTCTCAAAGCACTGTCTTGACTAGAAGTGCCGTTTTTCAACTTACATTTTAATCTAGTGCACCTTGTAGCTATTACCTCCAAATGGTGTCTCGTAAGACAATATGACGTCACATGACGCTGCCCTATACGGCTTTTTAGAAGGTCCGAGCAGCAGATGTTAAGTGGAAGGAACCACCATCGTAAAGAGTTGTTTTTTTGCTCCGCAGGAGGGAGGAAACTGGAGTACCCGGAGAAAACCCTCGTACAACGGGTGGGAAACAACCGAAGAACGTACATATACACTTACCTTCCCAGGATCGAACCCGGGTCTGAAGGAAGCCAGAGATGTACAGCTGGACCAAGACGCCTATCCAATCTGACGCCCCAGTGCTCGCAGCTACTAAGATTTCACTTCTCGCTTTTTTTTTCTCCTACCCTTCCCGTCTTCCGTGTGCGCCATGAGTTTGGAATGAGGCTACATGTTTTATTCTCTGTGTGCTGAAGAAGTTGGCCGAGCTGGCAGTAGTTCCTGAACGGTCGATGGGCGATGGGCAGAAGTATTATGGTCAACCTTTTTCCGATTAGTTCAACTTTTTGCTACAAATTAGTGCAAATTTGCTAAACCAAGCTGGCCTCCTTCTTTAAAACTGACGAACTTAACGGTGCCCCAAAACAACTTTCGTTCGCCCCCTCCCTCCAAAAATAAATAAATAAATAAATAAAAATAAATAATTATCAGCCCCGTACGGCTATGGAGCCAAAGGTCACTTTATGCATTTGGGCCGGTGGACCAAGCAGCTGCCATTCCGCCCCTGAAAATAGTATGGGCAAATGCTATAAGGGTGTTATCTGTTGTGAAATAGTGTTATCCTGTACGCGTGATTACCATTGCATGATCGTATAAATAAGAAAAAAATGGAACAATTTTTTAGCCCAACTTCCTTTATTTGCAGGTGTTTCCACAAACCATTGACCGTGGTCTTCTCAATACCATGGTGAAATGCTTCAACGTCGATGACCCAAAGGATGCCATTATGATTCGTGTGTTGAACACCAAAATACCTGAGCTAATCACCGAGCGTTCCAATGAAATCAATGGAATTAAAGTACGTGTTATAATCATTATGACGAGAAATTACGGAAGTAAGGGGAATATGTGTAGTTAAAAAACAATTTTTACATTTCTTTTTTTTTCTTCTAGCACCTCTACACGAAAGATTGTGCCCCAAAGCTGCTGGCTACATTTGTAAATGGCTTTTGTTACGAGTTTATTCATGGGGAGGTGCTTAATCCCAAGCGCATCCGAGAAGAAGCTATTTGGACGTAAGGGAATTTTAATGTCGTTTACTCATTACATATCTTAACAAAATTAAAGACCGACTCCCGCTTAATACCAGGCGTAGAAGAAGTCCTAGGTTACCCCAACGCAAACAGTTGTACTTTAAGAAAGATGAGAACTAAAACCGTATACTTTTTTTATGACCATCATTGAGACGAATGAACTCATACTAACCAAAAGAGGGAGGAGGACGCAAACCGAAGAATTAAAAAAAAATAAATTGCTACTTGGGTTGTCATAAGCGTTAGGCCGGCCACACACCAAATGCGGGACGTCGCGAGACGTCGCATCTGGTGGAGTGGCCCCGTCACACGAAACTAGAAGGAGCTTCGCTTTGTCGTCGTGAGACGCCTAAAGACATCTCGCGACAACGTCGCATCCGGTGTGTGGAGCTCAGCTCATTCCTATGGGTCTGGAGACGTCTGCAGCATATAGAGACAGGTTTCGACAAAATGTCCTGTCGTGCGACGATTTGTCGATTTCGGTGTGCGGCCACCCTAACCGTCGGTAGCGGACTCAGGAATTTTGTTCGAAGGTGTCTAAGGAGGGAAGGTTGTTGTGTTTTAAGTCCGCAACTGATTTTCATCATATTTAGTTACTTTGAAACTTTAAAACGACCAGTTTTCAGAAGTTTTCAATTGCAGGAAGCATTTTATTTGTCACTCTACCTTCACCAGATTTTGCTTTCCCTTCTGGTTGTGGAAGGGAGGGGGCATTTACCCCTCTTTACCCCCTCTCCCTCCTACCCGTGGGTGCACCACTGCTAAACGTAGCAGACAGTCTGGCACCGCATACCTAATTACACAAATTATCGCGACGAAACGTTGCGAGACAAAAAGTTGCATCTGGTGGAGAGACCCCACCACACTACAAGGAGCTTCGTTTTGTTGTCGTGAGACGCCTAAATACCCCTAATTACGTCTCGCGACAGTGTCTCTTCCGGTGTGTGGCGCTCAACTCATTGCTATATTCTAACTTGTACTTGTGATCAAGAAAGACTATGTTTCTTTCGAACATTAAACTCGGTGCGTTCCTGTGACCTTGTGGATTTTCTGTCTCGTAGTAGTTTAGCCTTGATTCCACAAAATAACCGATTTCTGATGAACTTGATTTTATTTACAGCCACATATCTCTTTTTTTTGGGCCTTGGTCATAATTTAAAAACCTCAAAATTGGAGGAAGTTAAAACATACCGGACCGGAATGTGCGTTCCAATATAGCGGCATTGAGCTGATTGGTGTGTTTTACCTGCCGCCATTTTTTAAAAATTATGCCCAAGGCCAAAAAGAGATATTTGGCTGGTTACGCTGTCCGGTCAGGGGACGTTTTTCTTTTATTCTACTTTTGGTTTTTCTCCTGGCATTATTTCCTTGCTTAACTCCTACCTACTCCTTAGGCGGCAACGGGTCGTCCTTCGTGGTTCCTTTGCTTCACGTTACCTCTGGCGTTCCTCTAGGCTTCGTTTTTGGTCCCCTCCTGTTCCAATATTTTCATCTCTGACTTACTTCTGTTATTCGTTCTCCTAATGCCTGCTATGCGGATGACTTAAAAATCTTCTCTGACTTTGTTTCCTGCAAATTACTTCGAGAAGACATCCAACGTGTTGCGCACTGGGCTACTACCAATTCCCTTCTTTTTCATACTGATAAATGTCACGTCTTTTAACTTGGGCATAATAATCCGCAATTTCCTTACTATCTTCATGGCAAGCCTATCACTCCTGTTGCTAATCATCGTGACCTTGGGATCCTTATTGACAACGCTCTAAATTTCAATCTTCACACTGAAAAAGTCATCTCCAAAGTCTTCCGTAAAGCCCATTTTGTACTGAAGAGTTTCTCCAACCTTACACCATCCCTGTTTGCTATTTTATATAAAACCTTTCTCCTCCCAGTCTTTGGTTACTGCTCCCAAATGTGTCGTCCCTACAATCTTGACTCACTTAATCGTCTTGAAAACTGCTAACGTTGCCTTACCAAATGGTGTCACACTATTCGTTCCGTACCTTATTCCGATCGCCTATGTAAATTTGGGCTTTCCTCCATTCATGATCGTTTTCATCGTGGCGACATGATACTTGCCAACCAACTTATTCACAATCTCCTTGATGTGGACCCTGTTCTTTCCCTCATTCCAAATTTCAACTTCACTCGTATTTCAACTTCACCCTCTCTGTATTTCCGGCACTGTCTCTCGGACTAAACTACGCTTTCACTTTTTCACGGAAAGGGTTGTTCAACCCTGGAGCTCTCTCCCTCAATCTTTGTTTGCGCTCCTTCACTCAACGCTTTCAAATCACGCTTTGATGCTCTAGTTGCGTAACTTCTTTGGGGTTGGGGGTGGGGGGGGGGGGTGCTTTGTACACTGTCAATCTCTATTTCTATATTCTCTAACCCACAAATCAAACTCAATTGTTTTACGAAAATATCTGAGATAGGAATTTCAAGTTTCGACTCGTGTATAAATACAAATAATTACATGGGGCAAAAAAACAAATACCTTTGCTCCGTATTTCACTCGTTTTGAAAGAAAGAGGTCGCTTCTTCTGTCATTTTTACATCAAATCTCGCGTCTGGTGACAGATCTATACCCAGATGCTCTGGTAAAGCTCGGTGTTAGATTCGTTCGCTAACTTCAGTGTTCGGTTGAAATATTCGCTTGCTTCATATACAGGAATTGAGAATATAGAAAATAAATTTAATATGTTATATTATCTCTCGCTCGGCTTAGTAACTTTGAATTCCAGAACTCAATGACAAACCTTTCTCGATTGGTGTGCTCGGTCATTGGAACTTCTACTTCTCCCTCATTTCACACAAGTGGCAGTCTGTTGGGAGCAGTGCCAATAATTGAGGTAAATGTTCGGTGCCTCGGGCATGACATAGACCTTTATCCAAATCGGCCTTGTATTGGAGTAACGCGTCAATATCCTGACGCCGTCCATTGAGAGCATTGAGACACTCCTGCAACGGTTTTACGGCTTTGCGACTAGTCCCTTTAAGTCATTCACGGCTGAGACGGTCTGTTACAAGAACGAACGGGATATTCTAACTCTGGGCCCATATTAGGGAGGGCAGGTAGTAATGAGGAAGGGGATTAACATAAACCTTTCCACCCACTAGCTTTCTACCTGCCTTCTCTAATGTTGGTCTGGAGAGTTGAACTCTCCCGTTCGTTCCCTCTTGTAACTACTTCTCAGTCCCAATCGCAACTACTTCAACTTCGACAACCCGTATCCAATGTTTTCCGAAGAACACAAAAGCCTGAGTTGGTTGGACTCCCTATATAACCGGTTACGTTGTGCGAGCCATGAAAATGTCTGGGGGGGGACGGGGACGCACAGGCTGCGTGAAATACAACGCAATTTTTCCAGGAAGATCAACGACAAATTTATTTTTTATTATTTAATAAAGTACAAAATATACAAATTAAATTATGACAACAAATACAATGTAACAATTTACGATAAAAGATTAGAAGTACGGTGCCGAAAAACAGTCATATCAAACGAGAACACACTTTAAAGCCACAAAGAGGGGGGGGGGGGTAAAGTTGGTCGATTTCCATTGATGCCTCTTGCATATACGTCCTACGGCCTAAAAAGGCTGAATGGAATCGAGCGAGGACTTATTTACGTGACATATTGCAATGCCGTTAAGCCTTCTGTCAGTCATGTTGCTGCGAAGCCACGTCTGTAGTCGCCTATTGGCACTGAAAGAACTAAAAAAAAAGGAGGGGCGCTTGGTTTTTCTTGGTAGCTGCGTGCGCTGGCGAGGCGACAGGCGAGGGACCTCCGGAGAGCAGTACACAAAAAAAAAACTCCTTTAGGAATAACCAATGCACAGCCTCCCAGAGGAGGGGGGGGGGGGACCGTCCCCTTTCCTACGAAACCAGGGGGGGACATGTCCCACCCGTCCCCCCCGGGATCGACGCCCATGGCGAGCACACGTGTTATGACCTCGCAAACAAATTTCGTATGTTTGAGTGCACGCAATCATGATGAACCGTGCTTCAAGCGCACCGGACCGCCCGCGTGTCAAAAACTCGACCGCGTCACGTCATTTTTATCTACTTCGTGATGTCTTTGTCTATACTTTTATTAAGGAAAATTGGAAATTAGCCAATAGCGAAAATGATACACTAGAAATAACGTAGTTCAGTACGTTTCTAATTTTCCTTAATATTATTTCCAGTGGTTTATGTCTATTTATTTCTCCTTTATTGAGCCTTGTGAGTGTATGATTTGTCTTCCCTCTCCATTGTCTATGGCCGAGTGAATTTCGATCAAATGGAGCCCTGGTCACGGTTGTGACCTTAATAACGGGTTCAGTGAGTTATCTTTATGCCAGTGGAGGATGTGGCCATAGCGATTGAGGCGCTATGCAAGTGATTTGGGGGCGAACTGGGTAACTGGTTCGAATCCGGGTCATGCCACTCCGACGAAACGTAAGTGCATAAAGGTGGCTTGCTGAACTACGTTATTTCTAGTGTATGATTTTCGCTATTGGCTAATTTCCGATTTATCTTAATATTATTTCCAGCGATTTATGTCTATTTATTTGTTTATACTTTGTGTCTGTCATTGTTAATCAAGGTCGCTGTTCACGAAAATGTCAGTTTTTTTTTCAAATTACGAGCCTCGCTCGCGATTTCGCGTTCAACTTATAGACAATTAACTACACACGGTTATTTTGATGAAAAATTTAAATTATTATATATATGTACTATCACATCGAGAGTTCTGTAATTCTAAAGCTTACGACGCAAGCAATCGTGAACTCCGGGCGTGGGTCATTCTACTTGTGCGCTAGAAACACGGTGCGCTCGTAATACGACACCGTATAACCTTACTAACCTTACAAGTTATTTTGTTTAAACAGTTAATGCTAAAAATGAATCTTATTGCATCTCAACCTTCGCACACTTTACGACATTTCATGTTTTATTTTCAGTCGAATTGCCGAAGAATTTGCTAAATACCACACGGGAACATACGAGGACGAGAAATTAAACCGCAAAATTTCAATGGGGCAATTTTCGACGAAACAATTGGACAATTTCCCTAAGCAACTTAAAAATCCGGAACAAAACGAGAGGTAAGTATACAATTAGATAAAATTCACAAATAAAGAAAGAAAGCACAAGGTAAAGGGTAAATGAAGCAAAACTAGTGTATTCTGTTTCCTCACAAGGCCAGTCTTTAATGCAGACTGCTTGCTTCATAAAATATGCATTTCAAGTAGATCTAGACATACGCTAGTGTGTCGCGCCAAGTTAGGCAACAATCATCACAACAAACATCACATCAGTTCAATTGTCGAGGTTGTAAACCATTGTAGCGCGGCGCCATAGCGTCAGTGTCTTATATCTTGAAGCATAATTGGGCACATTTCAGGTACTTGGGGCGGGGGGGGAATAATAATGCAGTACAAAAGCTTAAATTGTGTTGAAATCATGAGCAATGATCCACCTGACAAAAATTAACTCGTGTAGCAATGCCAGCTAAGCTGCTTTCAATGCAACATCTGACTCTCAATAACGTTGAAAATGTGTCACTAGCTAAGCTAGCTAATTCTAGTCCGCTCACCCCCATGTTAATTTCCATAGGGTGATTATTCATGGATACCGAGATAACGGAAAGGCTTCCAGCTATGAAATTGGACGAATGGGTGCAGTACAATACGAACTGCATACCTTTTATGGTTTGGAGCCTGGGGGCGTAACAGGGATGTCGTGGGAGTGAGCGTAAGTACGAAAATATCGTTATAACCATTGTAAGTATTGTCGGCTTCGTCTCTCACTTGAACGGCCAAAGTTCGGACAATGAGAACGTGGATATTGACGTACGTGCCTAGACACACACTAGTGCATCACGATAAATCTAAACAACGTTGCAAAGAAATTGTATTCACGTCCAATTCACGAAAAATAAATCAACTGTAAAAACAAAGCAAAATAAACAAAGCCAAAAACTGGTAAAGAGGCCACTAAGTTGAGAGTGGTTCGGCCCTTCAAAAGAGTGATATCAACACACCAAAACTAACTAAATATTGTAATACAAATTCCAAAGAAATTAAAACCAAACCAAAAACCCATAAAGAGGTGACTAAGTTGAGAATGGTTCGGCCTATAGGCAAAAAGTAGTAGCAAATTGTTGAAAACCAATTTCTTGTTGACGTGGCACTTTATAGTACACATCTGCACAGTAGTGGAGTTGAGCCAATACACAATTAAAAAAAAAAAGGAGTGATATCATATCAAAAACCAAAACTGGTAAAAGGGGCCGCCAAGTTCCGAATGGTTCGGTCCTTCATTTAACCTTCGAACTATTAAGCGGTGCGATTAACTTGGCGAATGTTTTGGTGTGTTGATATCACTCCCTTGAAGGGCTGAACCATTCGGAACTTGGCGGCCCCCTTTTACCAGTTTTGGTTTTTGATACGATTTAATATGAATTCCGAGCCCTTAGCTATACTTCCTGGCGAGTGAAACATGAGATACATAAAAAGCGCCAGACTGTTAGAACTTTCGACTCAAAGAACCTGCCAGCTTTGATTACAGGATAGATTGATTTCTTCTCACATTGATCGAGACTCGCAGGCTCTTCTAGTCGATAATGAGTAAAGTATTTTTTGGCTTAGTGACCGGGTGATCTGAAATTTTCTAAACCCGTGACCCGGAGACCTGATGAGCCAGTTGGTCCAGGAACGTGACTTGATCTGGTTCAGTCTCAGATTGGCCGTAGTGCCATTGTGCCATGGCAAAGGCGCCCTTTGGCTACCACACTTCTGGCGTCCCTTGCATATTGTTGTCCTCACTACAGCAAAATGAATGGCCTATTTTGTGTTGCATTTCTGCTGGTGACCATTCTTGTTTTCAGGCATAACCACCACATCAATCTCCTCCTTCCCTTGTGTTTTTAACTCTTTTCCATTACTCCCTTCCACCCTAGAAACAATTCCATTAAAATTGAAACACCAAAAAGTGTTTCCTTAAATAGAGAAAGTATTTTAAGGAATGCAGGCCAAAGCCAGAAATGACAGAATGCCATAGCAACAACCAATAGCTGAGTGTGATAGGACTACCACTTAGCTATCCAGACATGTAAGCAAGTTTCTGACAACTTCCCTCCCAGTTCAACTCTCGAGCCGGTTGCTCAAAGATAGCCGGTTGCTCAAAGATAGCCAGTTGATCCAAGTGACCCACTTTCCAGAAAATACATTGTTGCCAGACAATTCTTTATTTATCTAACATTATTAAATTAAATTAATACCGGAAGAAAGCAAGCTTATGTAACCGGTTCACAACAAAACATGCAACTAAAACACTTTAACACGAAACCAATACAGATGCAAACTTGGACTTGTCTTTTGGACTTGTATGTCAGACTACCTGAGCGGGGAGTCGAACCCACTACCTTTGAAACCAAAGGCCGAGGTCCTGCCGTTCAGCCATACTGACACGACCAAAAGGAAACGTCTACAGGAAACATTTAACACGTGCATATACGTATACATGTAAACGAACACGTTTAAGTATTCCTTATTTCACGTTTAAGTGATCCATTCGTTTCACCAGAAGTGTGGCGCGGCTAATAAGCGTCCTTCCAGTGGCGAATGGATAGTTTATGTTTATATATAAGTCCAAAAGGCAACGTAAATAGGTTTGCATCGGTATTTATTTCACTCTTATTGAGCCTTTGGCTTTTCCGTCCTTATCACTTTAACACTGTAGTCAGATCGTATTGTCTCTTCCAACTGCTGGTTGAAGGTGCTGTCACAACACTTTCTGGGAGTGCGTTTTAAGAATTAATATTTCTCACAGTGAAGCAAGAGTGTCTAACAATGGTGCGGATTCGTGGTTTTGTCACATTTATGCTCTGTCCTCTGGTTTGTATGATAGTCGACCGTTAAAGAGGATATACACAGTTTCAGTTGTTTAGTACTACGAAATCTGCAACAGAAAATATAACTTTAAATTGTGAGGTAAACTAGTGATGTACAAGTCACCGTGTCACTGTAGAGCCAACGGGTCAGTGGGCCATAGTTACCGGGTCAGTCTGGGTCACCCTATCGCCACTGGGTCTTCGTGGATGAGTTGGTGATCCAGTGCTCCTCCCCAAATGGTGACCCAAGTGAAGGGGTGACCCGTTGCAACCCTGGGAAGAACCAGTTTGGTTCTGCAAAACTGCGCTACAGATGACGTTACAGCAGAAATGTGTAGCGGTTTTGGTCTCTTTTCAATACCAGTTCCAGAACAATATACAAACTTGAAAAAACAATGTGAAATTAAATCCACGGTTTATAACCTGGTCGGTTATTTCGTGCTTGTGAAACCTATGCATTTTATAGATTATGTGTAGTGCAGCGTTAGAAAAACTGAGTGACACACGTACGATAGAATTAACGGACAACGTAAAAATAATTGGGCTTTCACGTAGTTTGTTATGATGCCACATATTTTGAATATTTTTTTTCATAAACATAAACTTCTTACACTCGTGAGATAAAATTTTTAGTGTTTCATAAGCACAAATGGAGGACAGACAAGTTATAGTATCCTGAGAAGTTGAGTTTAAATTTGTGAAATTTTGTATTTGTTTTGCAGCATAGTTAAAAACAGGGTGGGGGGACTGTTACCATTTTTTTTTGTAGTTAACGGCACCTATGTGTGAAGATGTTCCAAACGGAAACGAAAGGTGATTCAGGATGCCTTCTAACAAAACTGGTAAACAGTTCCATGAGCTTTTTTCCTCGAAAAAAATTAGCGCTTCGTGAAAGCAAGAATCTTGGTTGAAGTGAACTTGTCGGGGTTGGCAGCTTATACTAAGCCGCGCAGCATAAACAGCTGTTTCCAATTTCTAATGGCTCTCTTTTGTGTAGTGACTAATCTTACAGGGGAAAAAAACTCGGTTTTTTAGTCAGTAGTGTTAGACCGTCAGAAACTTCTGGCACTCCCGAAAGTAGGCAAAAGGGAGAATCTTCCCCTACTACAACCTGAAGACCAGAGGTTCAGATTAACATTTTATAAAAGGTATTAAATGGGGCATTTGTTGCAATTAACAAATTTAAAAAAATGATATTTCAACGGTATTAAAATTGATGAAATTGAGTTGTCCTACGGAGCTCCTCGGGAGATGGGGGATATGTTCGGTATGAGCAGAAGTCTGTATGGCTGTGCTACGCGGCCACGGCTGACCCCGTGGTTTAACCAAATAAATCCAGCCTGCAAGATAATGTCTATTTTCACCTGATGACTGCTAGAAATGTGCGCTAGCTATCACCGAAGAAGGCGAGTGCTTAAAATGTCAAACTTGTCAATTGAAGCTGCCTTCAGATTGCGGTAAAAAGAATACTCAAGATTACCAGAAAATGTCAAAAAAGGCCAAAAGAATTCTTGGAAGTGTAAAGCCTGCCAGAAATCGGTACTGTAAATAAGCACTCTGTGCTCCATGACGATGTTGAAGATTTGAATAATAAATATGTTTTATCACTTGCCAAATCCCATCCTGTTGATCCAAGCTATTCCATACTGCATTACAAAGTAATATTAGTGTATTAAAGTCAGCTTACAAGGCTTCATTGCATCGCTGCTCAGCTGGAAAGCTTTGATAAAGTTTTCATTCAAGCAGGTGATCAGTGTACTAATTTAAAAGAATTGATAAGTGAAGTCAGATTGCTCCGGCAAGAAAACAATCAGCCCTAAGGCTATCATAGCCAGCTATTCTAGTGCGTAGTTCAGTTTTCTTTGTTGTAATTCTCCTATGGTGAATTATAAAGCTGGGTGATAGTCAAATTAGACCATGTGCTGCGTTCCGTTTAAATTTGTTTTATGAGTTTATGCTGTAACATGCTATAATGTAGAGCAAGGTGCCACTATGCGGTGCGCCTTGCAGTTACATGCGCTGCTTGTGCACTCTTCTCAATATCCGTCTAAACACGGCTATTGGCAGAGCTCCAACAGCGGGGTAACGAGCCTGTTCCACTATTCAACCAGTCGGAACCGGTTCATACCTGTTAGCTTGTCAAGTGACGCGAATCCTGAAGGGGACCCCCCCCTCTAATGGACAGTATATAAGCTGGGGCCGAATCGTCAGTTGGTGTTGGAGTAGCAGCCTGCACGCTGTCACTCTGGAGCAAAACCCAGGGTCGGTTCAAGGGGAAAACTTGATGCCGATGCCTAATATGTGATGCTATGCGTACCCCCCCCCCCCTAGCTATGCAGTAAGGAGTGAATAAGAATTGGGCTCGATTCGAAACTTATCGTCCACTCCCTTAGCACCTCACATATTTTGGGGGCTCGTTCGATTACCTAAACCTTCGGGATGGAAAGAAACATGGAAAATCAGGGCTTTCATGGTCGGAAAACTTGTTCTCAGGATTTGAATCCGACACTTCGGTGCTTCCGATTTTGTAAGAATTCTGATTATGGGTGAACCAATGAAAGGGAGCAATCTGTGAACCTGTCCAGTGACCCCGTGTCAGGAAAATCACAGAAGGCAACATTATTTACTTGGAAAGAGCTGTCCGAAGAAATAATACCCACTTCTTTTCCATTAGGGAAATGGAAATTAAAGTAAAACAGTTGTAAGGAAACTTGCAATGGGGAGAACTGCCCGTTGTTAAGTAAATTACAACCTCTTGGGAGTTTACTAGGACCCAGCCAGTGACTGCGTGTTGGGCAACCTCTTGTAAACTGGTTTTAGTTCGGTTGACAGCACATCATTAGCCGAATAAAAACACCCCGTGCTTTTCTTAGGAAATTAACGTTAAACATGGGAGATAATTCTTAGACTACGCATATCTGAGAAGAGTCGTGTTTTTTTTCTGCTCGATCACAAAACAAGGCTGAAATAAAAATTCCCGGTTTCTAGTAAGAAACGAAGTACGTAGTTATTATTTGGTGAAGGGAATAAAACCAACACTTATGAATAATTGTAGGAGCTGTTTTGGTGAAGGAGCACATTTTAGCTGCGAGTGAAAGTTTAGGAACCCTTAGTGAGCTAACTGAGTCCTCATTAATTAAAGCTTCAGGAGAGGTGGATTTTTTTTCTCTGGTAAAGCGAAATTAGTGGAGTAAATTGTAAGCCAAAGTAGGCAATTTCGTTCGGATGATGATAAAAGCTAGGCCGTTCGTTAGTTACCAACGTACATATCAACTTAAGATAAGGAAACCACGAAAATTGTCCTTCATTTAAAGATGGCGGCCATTCAAAATGGCCCCGCCACCCCCAAAATACTTGATTTCTATGTATTTCCGCTTCTATGGGCCTGATCAAAGCGTACGATATGTCAAATTAACGGAAAAAAAACTTGCAATCCTTCCATCGTATCCTGATGAATTTCTTAGTATATTCTCCCAAAGTGCGCACAGTCGGTTACATCACTTGGGTTCCTTTATGTAACTCCCAACGCGCTGCACTATCAGACATAGGATCGGTTACAAAAAGTAAAAGTTGTTTAATTACCATTCAAATGACATACAAAACTTTAAAATTAGTCCAGTAGAACACCAGTGATACAATTTAGAACCAACCATCCATGCTACTACACGTACAAACCCAATAATGTCTGTCTTTTTAAAGGAGTAGCTGTAATTGGTGTAGCCGCTAGTTTTAACTTCAAAGTGCCATTTTAATGCTCGTATTTTTATTTCTATCTAAATGACAGAATTTCGGTTAGGATTGATCAAAAGAATAGATCCCCAACTTTCAGAAAACCGTAAGCATGTTCATTTCAGGTTATTAGAGGGCTCGCAAGAGCACTTTGAATTCGAAAATCACTATACGTTTTCACCTCTTCGCCATTACCTCTTCACCTTTAAATAAGCGTAGACGGTCCCTGTCTAAGTTAAAACGATTTCGATTAGGCTTAATGGAATGAACTGCTACCCACCTTTCGGAAAATCCTTAGCATGTTCATTTCGGGCTATTAGAGGGCTCGCAAGAGCACTTTAAATTCGAAAATCACCATACGCTTTCGCCACTACGTCATTACCTCTTCACCTTTAAAAAAGGCGTATGACGGTTCCTATCTAAGTTAAACTTCTGGGTTAGGATTGATGGAAAGAAAAGATCCCCACCTTTCAGAAAATCCTGAGCATGTCCTTTTCGGACTAATAAAAGGCTCACAAGAGCACTTTGAATTTGAAAAATTCCATACGTTCCACCATTACCTCCTCCACTTTAAATAAGCGTAAGACGGTCCCTATCTAAGTTAAAACGATGTTGGTTAGGTGTAATGGAAATAACATATCCCCATCTTTCAGAAAACCCGTAGCATGTTCATTTCTGGCTAATAGACGGCTCGCAAGAGCACTATGATTCGAAACTCACCATATGCTTTCACCGCTATGTCATTACCTCTTCACCTTTAAAAAATGCGTAGGACGATTCCCATCTAAGTTAAACAATTTGGGTTAGGAGTGATGAAAAGAATAGATCCCCACCTTTCAGAAATTCCTAAAAATGTCCTTTTCGGACTAATGGAATGCTCACAAGAGCACTTTGAATTCGAAAATTACCATACGCTCCGCCATAACCTCCACTCTGCCATTACCTCCTCACCTTTAAATAAGCTTAAGACGGTCCCTATACAACTTAACCCATAACCGCCTGAAAGAACTTTAGACCCCTTTTTTTTAAAGTCCCTTGGGTCGGTTCTCGGATTCGAACCGGCATTCTCTTGGTTTGGAGCCGACGACGCTGACCACTGGGCTGTGACTGCCCGCTTTGCTCGGGGTCCCCGGGGACCCCTCACAAAGCTCGCGCTGGGAATTAGTTTTTCGCTGTTATACTTTGAAGGCGTACGTTCGTATCTAGGCGGTTATGGGTTAGAGCAATTGCGGTTAGGTTTAATGGAAAGAACAGATCCCCACCTTTTTGAAAATCCTTAGCGTGTTCATTTCGGGCTAATAGAGGGCTCACAAGAGCACTCTGAATTGGAAAATCACCATACGCTTTTGCCGCTACGCCATTACCTCTCCATCTTTAAATGGACGTAGAATTGTCGCTATCTAATTTAAACAATTTCGGTTATGATTGATGGAAAGCAGAGATCCCCACCTTTCAGTAAATCCTAAGCATGTCTAATTCAGGCTATTAGAGGGCTTGCAAGAGCTCTTTGAACACGAAAATCACTAATAAACCAATTTTAAAAATGAGCATTCGCGCGAATTAAGGGTGATATACTTTAAATAAGAGTTTGGGGTTCAAGGGTTGCTTGTACGTAAAAGATGTATATCACCTTTCATGTCCAGAATTGTGTGCCGAACGTTTTCGCTTCATATTA
>JAHWFP010022969.1:4836-42191 GCA_023313725.1 Lithobius niger
GACATCTAGACGAAATGAGCGAACTAACTACCCCACTTTCCCTTGGGTGAAATGGACATAATTACCTTACACACATCTGCAATAGACACTAGTGTTGCAAAACTGAGCCATACAGGAAAGCTAACTGGGAGGAATGTACCTTCAACGCTTCTCTAAATGCACGATCATGCTTCAAAGTGTATAGTACTTTACAAGCAGAAACAAGTATAATAAATCCACCCAAAACCAAAGCTGGTTTAAGAGAAGCGGCCAAGTTTCCAAAAAGGGTCGGCCTTTGAAAGTACTGATATCATTTAACCATGGAAAGGCTGCCAAGGTTAATCCTATTAGTCAAGTTAATCGCACATACTAATAGTTCGAAAGTTAAATGAAAACTAGAAGATTGCTACTATAGCGGTTGCAATCTTCAAGTTTTTATTTAACGTCCAAAGTATTATTCGGTGCGATTAACCTGGCTAATAGGATTAACCTTGGCAGCCTTTCCCTGGTTAAGATCGGGAAGGGGGTGGAACAACCACAGGGATTCGAGCTGGGAAAGGTCTGATCTTGACGTGGACCGAGATAAATAAGCCCAGAATGGATCCCATAGCTGTACTCAAGGAGGCTGTTAGTCTCTCACAATATTGTTACATGGTAGGGATTTAGCCAGAATCCCCTACCCAATTAACAAATCAGCTTATATCAAGTTGCTAGGATGAGCTCTGCCAAACGTCAAGCACCATGATTACCATCAAAAGAATGCATCTAATTACTGCTTGGCTTGACTTTTATATTTTAATCGGCATGGAAATGAACACATCAGCTGCAGCAAAACCTTCTTGTATGTTTAGTGAAAGCTACATTTATATTTTAATTGTTTTCACGTTTACTTTACGTTAACAACGTCCTTTCCCATAATTTTTATCAACAATCAAAACCTTTGGTATATAGCACGCAACAAGACATAATGTCACACAAGACTGCGTTTCGCGTAGAGGATGTTAACTGTTGCCTGACCCTAACCATATCCAATTACAGGTTGTTGTCCGTGGGCATGGCAGCTATTAAATGGATTTTCACATTTTCAATGTCATACCCACCTGGCAATTATCAATTGTGATGGCCAATTTACTCATTAGAACCTGCATCGGTGTTCCATCTCGAAGAAGACACTCCTTTCACTGGGCCTCAAGCGTCACAGCAACAACCCACGTGGTATAAAATGTTGATCCAGACTGGTACAATGCCGAAATTAAGATTATCGGCTATAATACCACGAGTGCTTCTATGAAGTCGATAATTTGTGTGTTTTAGCACGAAACTCCTTTCCGGATTTAATTTGTTGGAAATTTGTTGGAAAGGAGTTGAGTGCTAAAACGCACAAATTATAAATTTAATACAAGCACAAGTGGAATTCGGTTAGGCAATTTTTGTTTTTCTTTCCGCAAAACGATTCTCAGAAGTGACTTCGCTTTAGGGTTTCACTTTCGCTTTGCAGGGGAATTATCAGTTATAATACCACGAGTGCTTGTATTAAACCGACAATTTGGGTCTTTTAGCACGAAACTCCCATCCAGTTTTAATTTCCCGAGACCGAAGGTCGAGGGAAATTTGTTGGAAAGGAGTTGAGTGCTAAAACACCCAAATTATACATTTAATACAAGCACGAGTGGAATTCGGTTGAGAATTTTTGTTTTCTTTTCCCTAAACGATTTTCTAAAGGAATTTCGTGTTAGGGATTCCGTTTCGATTTACGATCGTGATTTCGACATACGAAGTAATTTTGATTTACGGTGTTTAGTTGTGTTTATAATGTTTATCTTTTATGTTTTGTTGACGATGTTTAACACTTATCTGGCGTAGCGTTACCATCCACCATCGCATTTCATCAATCAACCTGTAATTTCGTTCGCTACGGCATTGGCATTTCGTATTAGGCCTAACCTCATTTATGTTGTTGATACGCCAAATGAAAAGTACAAGCAGCTTCGTGCTTCCGGAAAAACCCGACGATTAACGAATCTGACGTCATTCCACCATCTCATTTCATTAACCAACCTGTATTTTCGTTTGCTTTGGCATTGGCATTTCATATTAGGCCTAACGTATTTTTTATGTTGTTGATACGCCAAATTAAGTGTATCTTAACCGAGAAGTAGCTTTGTGGTGTTTCCGTAAAAACCCGACGATTAACGAAGCTGACGTCATTTCTCTAATAAAGGCATAAAACAAAGCAGCATCCTCTAAGTGATAGATACTGTAGGCTATAGATCTGCTGTTCGTTTGTCAGCGCGCATTGAGAAAAGCTTCGATCTGTATAATTACTGAAGTAGGAGGTTCGCTGTCGGTTTCGGTTTCGATGAGCCGGGGTCTTCCCAGTGTAATCCGACCATGGTCCTCATTTAGTAAAAGAAAACGAAAATTCTCAGTGTAATTCGGTTTCGCTTTCGATTTGCCGGGGTCTTTTCAGTGTAAGTCGACCATGGTCCTCGTTTAGCGGAAAGAAAACGAAAATTCTCGCGGTAATTAAAAATTACAGCGCTAAAATGTGTTACGTCTTGTTTTTTTTTATCATTGCAGTAATCGTGACTGTATTACTCTGTTGCTTTTATTTATTAATAATAGAAAGAAAGCATGGAAATTAAGAAATTAGGGAAATTTGGATGTACTGACGTGGTTTCATTTTAATAAATAACGTAGATAACGGAAATAACATGTCAGTATGGCTGAGTGGTAGGACTCCGGCCTTTGGTTTCAACGGTCGTGAGTTCGATTCCCAACTCAGGTAGTCTGACATTTAAGTCCAAAAGGCAGCGACAGAAATATCCTTTTCAGGGAGCAAGTACAGTTGAAGTTACATATGAACTAAGATCACTCCGCTTAATGGTACAGTACATGGCAAAGAACGTTTCCATCAACAAAAAAGACCGTCAGTGACTCGATTCAACGCTCTATTAAAAAAAAAATCCTGTGCCTCTCGCTATATCTCCCAGCGTTTTTGGTCGGCCGCGTAGTGTCAAGAATAGATGCTAGCCTTAAGTCGGCCGACCCTACCTACGTTGTACACTCGACTATCCTTGGCTGGAATCGTCGTCACTGAACAATAATCTATTTCTCACTTCAACTCACACTCATTGGCTGTGCTGTGGCGACTGGCGGTAGAAGTTTGAACTGCTAGTAAAGCTCATTGCACCACGCTTTATTTCCAGCTGTGCTGAAAGGGCCAAATATATCAGCGATCCTTTTCTCAAGCATACCAGTGACCAACCACCTGTTTGAAGGGACGGATAGACCAGCAGCAGACGCGAGAAGAGGGCTGCAAGCGAGCAAGAAGTTGAAACGTTAGCCTTTACGTTCTAATAGAGAGCAGGAGCTAATGACGTGAGTGAGTGCCCCAACTCACGGCCGTGGCTCCAACGTCTTAAACATTTCTCTTGCTAGCATTTGGCAGGCGGGTATAATTATGTTGTGTCACGCTTTCAGGAACCAGTGAAAAATGATCCCCTGCGCCGAGGCTGTGGCCTCACCCAGAGCCCCGCTGGGCCTGCCATTTATCTTACTGTATAGCAACTACTAGCAATGGCCACCCCTATCCCGTAGCATGGAACCCCCCTCGTGGCCCAAGCCCACACCCAACGCCACCTGCTCCGCCGGACACTGGCCCCTCCCTCAAAGGCCATGACCTCGTCCAGCCTGAGCCCGTCTGCACTTAGCCCCTGATTAGTTCTTTCTTTTCTCACTGGGAGGTGTTGAAAGCAAGGCGCCACTACAGAACGATGCGCTCGTTGCTGTAACAGGATGAACTGTTAAAACGATTTAGAAACGAAGATTTAGATGGGATGGAGTTTAAGACTAACAATGCATACCAATGTAACATCGTAAGAAAGCAAAGGTATTATTTTGTTATTTGAGTTTTTTTTTTCGTTTATTTTTATTTAGGACCATGTTAGTTGGTTTTCCAACTTAATTATTAGTCCCTGCTTTTTAAAGGGACATACCTTAGATTAGAAAGCTAACTAGACGCAGCATCTCACTTCTTCCAGTCCTACGCGGGACCCTACCAGTAGTTGCGGCTACTAATACATATGACAATGCTTTGCCTTCGAAGCAGTCCGAAGGCAAAGCATTATCAGAGGTGGTAGTAGCCGAAACTACCGCTAGGAACCCATGTAGTACGGGAAGAAGTGAGATGCTCTATCTAGTTAACTTTCTAATCTATGAACATACCTTCCAAATGATCTAGATTTGGGGTTAGGTTAACATCTCTGCAATGTGTGATGCTGTGGCAATCCGGACCACTGCACTGTGACTATAAGGTTGACGCTAATGACCTAGCTGCCGACGCGCCATTAAACCTCAATCCCCCCAAACCAGCAAAAGACAATGTTAAACTATAGCCATCTGCAAATTTTCAGCGTTCTGCACACGTGCAAGATTTTTTTCTCCGTAAAATTAGCTAGTTAGCTAGTCACTAGTTAGTATTCACACCTTTTCCCCGAGTCAACAAGAAAATGTTAAGCTGTGTCACTAATTGTCAGGTGACCAAAGCCTCCTGATCAGCCGACGCTTCAGTCTTTTTTTTTTGCATTGTAATATTGATGCCTGAAAAAAACCAAATTGCCTTAGCTGTAAAAAACACAAGTTTCTAGCGGTCACCATACTTATATACATCTTAATTGGATAGGACGGACGTTGATGTTGTTCTTGAATTTTGGTGGGTGACGCACTAGCGTGTGTCTTAATCAAATAACAAAATAAAAGTAAAATTAAAGTGTATTATCATGCGAATGAACAGTAATCAGGTGAAAAGCCACAGAAAAATAAACGAAATTAGTTATTTAAAAAAATTTAAATAAGGAAATCATACCATAATTACGCAAAATCAAGTAGCGGTGATAGAACCCGTCGAGTTTTGCATTTAGGGTAGAGACAGAGCAAAGAAAGCTGCATCAAGTTTTCTCTCCCGCCTATGATCACCCACTCTAATTTAGGTGTCACTGAATGTCAGTCAAACCTGAGATTGGTCCACAAAATTGGTGGTAGCCACTTATTCTCCGATACCCTTATTTTGAATAGTGAAAACTTGGCAAGTTCTTTCACCCTTTTTAGTTTGGGGATCAGATACTCTGTATCTAGGAACACAGTCAGAACAATTTCAGTAACATTTTTGAACGAACCACCTGTCTCCAAAAATGGACAATGTTATGAAGACTAAAACTTGACATTTTGGCAACCAACGTAGTTTGTAGCTGTTCAGAAGTTTTAAACTTTTAAGTCAGCTGAAACTTTGCCAAACTCCATTTTCAAAACCAAGCGCCAGGATTAACAGAAATAATGAACTCGGAACAAAAAAGTTTTAGGTAACATTCAGTAATGGTGTTTGTGCATTTTTATCCCTGTCGTTACCAAAATCTTCGTCGGCATCAGGCATATTATAATCTATAAGATGGTTGAATAAATAATAAAATCACAAGGTAAACAAAGCGCTAACGAAGTTGACAGTAAGCATCGTCAGTCGCCCCTTGTGAAAATACTGTAAGCTGAGTAAGAAACAAAAGATAACTACCCCGACTGAGACTCGAGCCGAGGACTTCCCTCATTTTACACATTCCTGGTAATAGTGGCACAGGGCCCAGCTGAATGAGGTTGAAGCCTTAACTCACAATAATGTGAGGTGAATACACAAATCGCTATGTACGGTGGGACTCGTCCACTATACGCAGTGAGGAAAAGCATTAACTACGCCACGAATATAACAAGCCTATATCCTTCTAAAACTCACTGCAACACAGAAATAGGAGGTCATGGGTTCGCGTCCCAGTAAGGGCATTTGTCGTTTCTTTTCTTTCTTAGATAAGTTTATATTATAAATACAAAGTGCACGGCCAGTCTTTTATACTGGTATAATGTAAGATGATCACAAAACAAGTTCCCATCTTGTTTAGTTAGGCCAACGTTCAGAGGACAAGAGATGCATTTTTCCAATCAGGCCACAGTTTGGTATTGTGCAACCGCGTGATTTTCAAAGAATTCATATGCCTGGGCAGTTGAAAGAGCCAATAATCCAGGAATTTGTGATACTTGAGAAAAATCAAGTTCGTCGTCACCTCATTAAGTCAAAATGAGAGCAGTGGCTTCTTCTTACTGCACGAAGTAGGAATATAGGAATGTCATTTTGGGACACTCTAGTTTAGTACTTGTTCTTAGCGTTACCGCTACAAGCATTAGGCACTGACCGATGAAGATATCGATCCGATCAGCAGATATTATTGGTTTGGGTATCGGATCAAAACAGGCAAAAGCAATTCAAGCGGGATAGATATTTGCATTCTAATCAAATGAACGCAGTAAACCACTTTTCAGCCTAAAACGTTGGTAACTTGAAAACCAAACGAGATAAAGAGATGCGGTTTGTGGCACTTTAAACCAGAAATTAAGCAATTTCTGTTCTGACTGAGGTTATTGTCGATTTTGGTCGCAATTTTAAAATTAATAGCGCAACAAGATGAGAAAGGTTTTATTAAATTTTTTGCGGGGGGGGGGGTTGTTTTATGCAATTTTATTTCACAGACAACTTCACCTCTAAGCAAGATTTTCTTTAAAACAGAAGCACAGTACCCTATCAAACAAAGCGGTAAAGTGGGCTGGAGAAAAAAAGGGTTAAAGGGTTTAACGAGCGTTAACCACTCCTGGTCCCGAGCAGGTGGGCTGGAGATGTCAAACCCTAACAATTCAATTTGTACTTCATTGTTTAGGGAGGATGGAGCTGCCTTGCCACCGGTTCTCGTCAGATCCCCGAAGTTAAGCAGCATTGGGCTGAATTGATACTTGGGTGGGTGACCGCCTGGGAATCTGGCTGTTGCAGACATAGGGCCTTAGGGCTTCGGGCAGATGACCAGGAGTGGTTAACGCTCGTTAAACCCTTTGGAGCTGCTTTGCCTAACAGGTGTTACGTAGTAGTCAGTTGATTAACTGACACAGTGAAAGTACACCAAAACATGACGCATGAATTCAATACTGGCCTATACTCTTGGAAAATAAAGAGCATCTCAGTTATGACATAGATTTAATTACCGTCAACATTAGCTTAATACAACTGTGCAAATCGACCTGTCGGCTAAAAAAATTGTGTTCAAACTCACAGGTTGTCACACTGGTTAATTTTGTCTATCACTGGTATACAGCAGTACACCATTAATAAGTGAAAAAACATGACACTTTTGGATGTAGTTTTCAGTCTCAAGTCATTTAGTTGCACATTATTTTCCTAAAACACCGGAACCCCCTTCTCTAGTCTACGAACTTAAAGGTGCATATTCACCGAATGACATGCTGCAGCATCTAGCGTCGTCTGCGAATTATTTACTTCTATGTAGCACTTGATATTAACAATGCGCAATGAAATTTCTTTCTACACAACAAACAAGACTTTTCCCCCTCCTTTTTTTTTTTTAGTGTAAAGTTGGTGCGTCCACGTGCACCAGGAAGCAAGAGGTCAATATTAACGATATCACTGTCACTAGATGGTGCCTATCTAGCTGTTCAAAATCTGCGTTTCGAAAGGGTCGGTAGCTGGAATAAAGTGCCCATCATGTCGTTAGGCTTAACTTTTCTGCTTCTTCCCTGGTGCAAGTGGACGCACCAACTTTCTACTCAATAATTAAGGAGACACGCGGTTTGTTTGCTTCATAAAAATTAATTTATTTCTGTGTTCCTTCGCTTGTTGAAAGTAAAGGCTAGACAGAACTAGATAGCGGTAAATGGCTATAGAGCAGTGACACGACGTAGTATTATTGTATATAACTCTACGCTGGAGCCTTAATGGGTTAGCTGCAAGGGGTACTGCAGAGAAAAACAGAATGGCGTCGTACTGAAGCCGATGCTGTGAAGAGTGATTTCTTAGACCTAAAACGCGCGATTTTTGTTGTTGGAGAAAACAACGTTATTTTAAGCCTAA
The DNA here is from genome assembly GCA_023313725.1 of Lithobius niger. NCBI lineage: Eukaryota > Metazoa > Arthropoda > Chilopoda > Lithobiomorpha > Lithobiidae > Lithobius > Lithobius niger. The sequence goes on from JAHWFP010022969.1 coordinate 12,773, forward strand.
GAAATCCGCTCTTCCGTTGTTTTTCCCTCCATTTTTATGTAGTGCACCTTGTAGTTGTGCCCTCCAAAACCCATACTGGTGCCAATATGGCGGCAAATGTCACTGCTCTATAGATGTTACAGTCTGTCATTTGGTGGCAACCCCCCTTTAATAGGGCACACAACGCGTGTGGAATATTTGAAATAAATTGAAAAGCAGGCACAAACGTTATCGTGACTACAGACCGACGGACACTAAAACCAGATGAGAACCCTCTTTGCCCTACATGGCACCGCGCGTGAGAAAAAAAATAACAACAAGTAGACGTTTATAAATATTTATATTGTTACGTATAGAGGGGGCCTGTCCGTTTCATGCCTGGTGGCCGCACTTTAGGTCTGACCTTGTATAAACGCCGATCGTGCGAAATGTCATCATCATACGTCTTAATAGTCTTCCATGTCATTACAACTAACTTTCAAAACGACTCACGAAGATCGACGCGAATACCTAATGTGTTCCAACAGGTTCAAGGTAGTAATCAAGGTAATACACAAAATTCTCATTCCGCCATTTTTATTGCCGAGAAACGTCTGCGGTTGGTCATGGTCGTAATTGCACGCACTTAGCAAGGCCAGGAGGCAAGACAAGACTAGTGATTGAGATGTTGATTTCTAAAGTCGCTCCCTGTAAAACGCAAACTTGCAAATTATCAGCCTTCGATGTCTTAATGGGGCACAAAATTACACCAATCATTCTGGCGGAATAACAATGAATTTACAGCAGGTGAAACTGGGAAATCACTTTCGGCGGATCGATTCGATGAGAATTAAAATGCGGCCGCCCTCGTCTGAGGACCTGTTATTTGAAATTCGGCGCTTTTGGGAAGGAATAGCAGTTCATATTTAAGTCGCATTGGTTAAAAAAAAAAATCCTTGGCTAATTCCTTGAGTTAGAATTAACATCTGAAGTATAAATGTATAGAGGTTTCATTTTTTTTTGAAACTATAGCGCCAGGGCAAAATATAAACTTCCAAAGTATGAATTCAGCTTGGCAATTGCGCGAAAAGAAATATTATTTCATAACGTCAGTGTAAAAAGGCCCGAAACGTTCCGCAAATTAGTGACGCCATCCGTCCGTCCTTGTTCGAATTTTTTTTGCATGCGGTACATTTTTCAACGTTTCGTTAATTATTACTTTTTTACACAGATGTTTTAAAATAAAAACCTTTCTCAAGAACGAAAGAAAAGGACGAGGTCACAGCCAGTAGTTTATTTCATATTATTATTTTTTACTTGAAGTCCCAGAACAGGGAAATACTACACACTTTCAAAGTAAATGAACAGTGAAATCGTGTTCTGCAAATTTTAGACAAACATATAACACAATCACAAAACGTTGTCTTCTTCAGGGGCTTCTTTATACTCATTACTTTGTGACTCAACAGGAATTTGAGTCTCAAAAGTCACAAACTAAGAAGCAGCCTGAAGAAAACAAACGTCGTGGGATTGTGCTATTATATGTTTGCCGAAAATTAGCAGAACGCAAGTTCATGTTTATTTACTTTGAAAGTGTTTTCCTGTTCCACGATTTCAATTGCTATTTCGATTCAAAGTAAAAAGCCCCATGGAAATTTTCCGTATTTTTTACTTCGTTATTGATTTAGTCTACAACGTAGGAAGCTGATGTTAATGCTCACCCAACTTGTTTTGGTACCATGGCTGGGTGTTCAATGGGCGTTGTTAATTATGGTATCATGGAGAGGGATGTAAGCCTTCACTTACAGGTCATTTGTTTTCAACATTAGGTAGACAAATCGCCTCCTTCCCCCCACCCCCCCAGGAAAAAAGAGAGTCGCCCCCCCGCCCTCCCAGTAAAGTAGAGCCAAGAAGACTCATGAGGTTGACGTATTAATTGAATCTGTACACCAACCAGCTGGTAACTCGTCTAAGGATGACAAACCGTTCATCATGTTAACCTGCCTAAAGACAACATGCACCCATCATGCACCCGTCGGTAGCTTTCATTATCTGGATTGCAGACGAGCTATTGTGAGCTGCTTCCACGAGGCATTGATGTCTGTGATGACGCTGATAGTCCTCGCTCGTTTACGGTCTTAATAATGCAGATTGTCACCAATCGTTAATTGAAAGACATGACACGTTTGTTTTACACGTCAAGTCTTTTAGTGGCTACAAATTAATTTCTGGTTAATTTCGCGTTTTCGAGGAGCGTCAAAAATCCCGGAACCCGTTAATTTTACTGAATTACCAACCTAAACCCCAGAGTCCCTGCAGATATTGGAAAATACTTGGGAAAATTTCTATACTGGAAAATACTGGAATATAGCCTACTTGAAATTTTTTTTAATTCTAAAAATATTGGAATTTTTAACTCGTGCTAAGCTAACTGTTTTTTCCAGCAATTAAAACAAATTTGTCATGCTTGTTTTGAAAAAAAAAAGTGTAGTTTTAGAAGTTTTACTTCACTTATTTACTTAATTAGGTTAGCGCTGTTGTCAATTTCCGTTTTCGAGCGATCTCTCTGAAAATGGGGGAGCACGGCCGGTTCCGGGAACAAAACTGGCCCCCTAGCTGTGATAGGCCTAATTCCACACGTGCTGATCACAGCATGCACGGGAAAATGTCTCGTCCTATGTATTTAAGTTTTAGATTCAACTGCAGATCGTTAAAAGTACAATTAAACTATACTGGAAATATACTGGAAAAGTATAATAAAACTGTACTGGAAAATAATTGAAAAAACATTTTCTGTGCTGTACGAAAGCCACAAGTATGCGCACATAATGCATGCGCAAAGTACGAAATTAATCTTATAATGGGTTCAAAAGTTATTGTAAATACAAACATTCAGGCATCACAGGAAGAGAAGCACCTTCACTCTGCTTCGCACAGCCCGTCTCTAAAATAAGCCTAATAATGGTTTAAACTTGCCTTTAATGTAATTATTACAGTTGTAAACCATTATTATGCTTATTTTAGAGACGGGCTGTGCGAAGCAGAGTGAAGGTGCTTCTCTTCCTGTAATTTACGACATCTTCCTAACCCACGCAAATACCCAAATAAAGCTTGCATCACTTTCAACTGTAAGGCCCTACAGAAAAACGGAAGCATTAGGCTATAAGGAATAAAACAATATAAATTAAGCAATTTTTAAGCTATTAAAAAAACATTAGAGTGGATCATGGTGGATGTCAATATTGCTCAACAAAAAATGACTAGACATTTTATATACAATTTTAATTCTAGCTGTCACTTCAATCATCACGGCTTCTACCCAGAGTTGTAAAAAACTCAGTCATACACCTGGCATCTCAAACCTCATCGACTGCTTACGATGACAGTGATCGACGATGCGGTGTTTCACAGAGTTTGAGTTTATTTTTTTAATTCTCCAGTCGTCTATTCTCAGGAACTTTCACTTAATGTCGTTTAGAATCAATCATAGATTTATTTATTTTTATTAACCCATATTAATAATGACGCAAACTATAAGGGTATATTCCGACTGACATGACATACACAGGCCGACCTAAAAAATGATGAAGATGAAGATATGATGCTCCGATAAGCAATGGCAACCTCATGAATCACTGTCCAATCCATTTTTAAGCGAAAAAGAAATACGGGAACTCATTATGTATTTCAATCTGCAAATCAGAATCTACGCGTAGGCAAACAAAGCTGGTAACACTTCGGATGAGAGGCCACGTGCAGAGAGCGGTATAGGCCTATATATGCTCCCACAGGAAAATACCTTCACATTGAAAAATGGCGTTTAAATACAAGAGCTTAGGGTGAATCAGAATGCTGAAAGTAAAAGTTCAGCCTATACTAATAACCTTCAATGCAAAACCTATCGTTGGAACCTACATTGAAACGCAAGATAACACAATTGTAGCATACAAATGAAAAGTGAAGTGCAATTTCGACAAGTTTTTTTGGTGTATTCTATTTAAGCATAAAAAACCTATGAAACCCTCTACTCGGGCATAATTGGGATAAAGTACATAACTATTACTATATAAGAATAAACGCGAACTTTGAAACCAATAAAGTGTAACTTTAATTTCGATCAGGGATTTTCTACAACACCAGTAAAAGTCCTGCAAACTATCTATTAGTTCTTGGACGTCTGTGGAAGGCGGGATATAAGTTTTACTTTAATAATCATTGTCATGCTCTTCGAAGTTTAATGACGTTTATTTATTGCTTTAGGCGATTATTTCTGACTAAGGTAGACGTTATCATATCGCCACAAGAGCAAAAATAAGGGTACAACTCATTAGGCATTGTTTTTTGTCGAAAAATATAAAGCAACCCTAATTTGGGTTTCTCGGTTTTCGTCCGTCCTATATCGGAGTATGCCAGCCAAGTCTAGTCCCCATATCTTATCAGGAATATCAAACCAATCGAATCGATTCAGAAAGTGTTCACGATTGTATCATACATAATACATGGAACGTCTAAGGATTCTCAGATTCGAGTCGTTGGAGATGAGGCGTCTAAAGGCTGATATTTATCTCACATATTCTATCTTGCATAATCAGAATGCTGTGGAGCCACACATAAGTTTTTTACTTTAAGCCACAATACCTTGATAAGGGGCAATCCATTTTAATTAACAATTGACTCGTTTCATACAGAGAATTATAAGTATCAGAACGAAAATTGATGTTCAAAAACTGTTGTTCAAAAAGACAGTTGCCAACTTTTCACTAGTCCTTTCCAACCTCCTTTCATCCTTCTGCATAACTGCAACTGAATAAAACGACTCCTTATCCATATATCCGGCTCTTTATGGAATTTGGCAGAACCTCCATTATATCAATGTCTCTTTAAATTTCAACCATATCAAACGGATTACCTTCCCAATCTCAAGAACCGTGCAAATTCATTGCTCCACAAGATCACCGCATTTGTGTGTGTTTTTCAAGTCCCACCTCCACACCTTCACACAGTTTCTCACCCCACCTTCGTGTCACTGAATATAAGGTTTGGCATTCCAGTGTCATTCTGTCACGAGCCACGTTTCACGGCTTCGGCCACGGCTCTCAAGGCATTGTCTGCACAACGCTTAGCCTCGGGCCCAGAAGACCCCAACCACAAGTCAGAAGACGCTGTGTCACCGCCCAGGCCATTGCCATAACACGGTACTTTGTGGCTTGACGTGGATTGAGATCGAATCACCTATGGTTCAGCGGCGTGGCTGATTATTCACCACGAAAAGCTTAGTGGTGTTAGCAATTTGGAGTGTGGGCATAAGTCTTAAGTTGCGTAAGAATATCTCCCTCGGGTTCTGTGTGCATGGTTAATAGGAAGAATATTGAAATTCTCGCGTATTGTGGATGTCCAGTGGCAATGCTAAACTGTCTAGAGAGGCAAGGCCGGGTTTCCGTTGTTAAATCTGGTGGGAAGCCTCATTGGTAGTTATAAGCTAAGTAAAACCAAGATATTATAAATGCATACTCGTTGGGAGCATGTTGGAACTGTCGCCTTGTATTCCACCACTTGTCACAAGGTCGTCTGGGAAGGAAACTGCATTGACGCCAATTGACTTAACATTGCCAAACTATTGTTACCAAAGCGGTGCTAACAGGCATTCAATTCCCAGCACACGCGAGTACAGGTGTGGAGCTGGGAGGCAAGACATGCAACGTCTTCGTCAGTCGGCCTTGGCTTGAGAAATAAATTTTGCTGAAGGTAATTTAAACGCTACTGCTTGTGAACTAACAAATGCATGCTTGGACTATTCAGTATTGTATTAAACAGGACGGAAGCCAAATGGGCCCCAGAATAGGGATGAATAAATACGGATGCAAACCAATTTACGTTTCCTTCTTTTGTACTTAAATATCAGACTGCCTGGGCGGGGGAATAGGCAGTTTGACATTTAAATCTCCGCTCAGGCAATCTGACATTTAAGTACAAAAGTACATATTTATTTATTGGACTATTTACAGCACAAGTGCTGTTTTTTATACACATTTGTTAGGTAAAAACGCTCTAACCAAGTAAATACATAAATATAAATCGGTGTAAATACCAGTGGACACGTGGCCATATCGGTAAAGGCAGTATGGCAGTGGTCTGATGATAGACCGCTTCACCGGTTCGAATCCGGGTCATTTCACTTAAATTAAACGTACGTGCATAAAGGTGGCTTACTGCACTACGTTATTCTTGTGTATGATTTTCGCTGGTGGTTTACTTCAAAACCATACACAGAGCAATTTTTAATTACCGGCATTAAGTTTTCCGTAAAAGTGAAACGATTGCTAGCTCGACAAATGGGTGCATGGGGTCAGGACATGGGGTAGAATTATCTTGCAAGTCCTGCTTTACACCAATTCTAGTAAAACACTTCACCCCTTCCCAACTCCCAACTACTACCACTCTTTTTATCGGCATATTTTAAGTTTTATGCTACTTTTTGAATATAAACCTCCCTTAAAATATTTATTTTTTACTTGCAAATTTTTCCTTTGCATGTTAATTTGTGCATGCATCATTTTCTAGTATTGTTACAAAATGTACGATTTATTCTTTGAACCCTTTTTATTCTTTGAACAGTTTGAACTTGATTTTGTTGGGAGACTATTAGCAAGATCACCACTGCAATCATCACCACTCTAAAAGAAAAGATGTAAAAAAAAAAATAGGTGCTTTCGCGCAGTTTTAGCGGTGTATTTTTTCGTGGGTGGGTGGGGGGGGGGGGGGGTCTGTCGAGAACCATTGAGGACTCATGAAAACGTAGAATTTGTTTGTTTATTTAAACATCTATTCCTCTTCAATAAAGCAGCTAAATACAGAGAAAGGTGTTAAAAGAAAGGAAAACGTTACCATTTGTGTTTGGGCGCATTTTTATCGCCTGGTAACTACAAAATAAGATCGTAAAATTCAAGAGAGGGCAAGGAGAGTGAGGGTGAGAGGTAAGAACCTAACAATCGCTTTGACAATCACTTTAAATTCACGACGCTTATCATGCTAAAACAAAACACTAATGAGTCATTATCAGAGATTTAAAAGGGGCGAGCAGTCGGCAATGTGAAGGGTGTTGGTTGTCGATTACACAGTAACAATCAGTAACAAACGAAATATTACGTGACTAGCGGAGTCGCTCGCTTCGCTCGCTCATTCCGCGCCGTCTCGCTCCACTCCCCCCCCTCCCCCTCATTTAATTTGCCGTTCGGTAGGTAGATGGCATCGTATGTTCGCGCTGCTGGCCGTTGCTTTCCGGGCGCAGCTACTATCTCAGTGGGGCTTGGCTGCTACTCTTATAATTTGCCGTTCCGTCGGTAGATGGCGGTGATGGCATCGTATGTCCTGCTTGCTGCTGCGCTGCAGATGGCTGCTGATGGCTGCTGCGCCGCAGATGTGTTGCGGCTCTTGTGTAATTATATATATAGATATTATTTTATTATACGATTTAAAAATGGAGGATTTCATCTAGTCAGTGAAGCTTGATGGTCATGTTATCGGCTTACTAATCTGAAAATTGTGATTTCGAATCTATAGTGTAGTTGTTGTTAAAATGGCAAAAAGTTAAAAAAAAAACCACCATTTCCCGCAACAATGAAAAGCCAATGTTCGTCCAAAATTGTTCCATGATCTAAGTATTTAGTTCAAAGATCTTTGGTTTTCAGCTTGGTTTTTTTCCAGCTAAATTGACCCTCTCATTGTCGTGGGGTAGATAACCCATTCTGGGTTCGTGCTCGCTAAGAAGCAAAAACAAAACAAACACTGTTAGCATCTGACGACCAGAAAAGAGAATAACCATCTATGTGACCAGATGAGAAAATTGAAAAATGCTGTCAGAATACCTCGAAAAATGCTACGTAGCATATTACAGGCAATATAAAAAAAAATGCTCCCAAAAATGCAACAGTTCCATTAATATGAGGAAAAACTACATTTATACAAGTCTTGTTTGGCGATACTGAAATCAGTCATGATCGCATACATGGGCAAAGGTATATGGATGTTAACGTTCTAGGGTATGCTCAATAATCGTATGGTGCGCAATAGCCGTCTAAATGTGCGTTTAAAGCATTGTAGAAAAATGAACTGTAACATGAACTGTGCGTGTGGCATGTTTTTGACTTTGACTATATACGTAACAGATGAAAATGTCAGCGATAACGATGGAACAAGTAGCCCATACGTTGTTACTACACTTTCGTTAACGTTTATAAAAAAAACCCAACTACTAATCTTTAATTACGATTATAATGCTACTGAAAATGCTAAATGTTTGCAAAAAGCTACTAATATGTTATTTTTTTCAGAAATGCTTCCCTTATGTCTTCATCAGAGTGTTGCGCAGTAAGACATGACGTAATAATGGTTATTAATGCGACACTAAAACAGGCTTTGCGTATTTAATAAGACACATGAGCAAGCTTTTAATAAAGTCTGGTGGGTGTGGCTAATTATTCAGTAATAAAAAATAGACAACGAACAGCGTCAGTTTTGTGACGCCTTGGCAAAAACTAAGCTGTGAGAAGCATGGATTGACGCCAATGGACAAAACATTATCTTAATGTATTTTTTAACAAACAAACAAAAAAAAAAAAACAATGAGTTGATGACCAATTATAGGACCATGACAGAAAGAGGATAGCGGAGTATGGGTAAGGACGTCGGATACAAAACTGACCGTGCGACTGGAGTGCAACACGAAATCCATACCTTTTCGGTTTTGCAGCACGAGTACACCTGGTACCAGTAGCGCACCCAGAGGGGGCAAAGGGGGGCACTTGCCCCTCCCAAGACATGAGATTAACAGTAAAATTGCAAGAACCTCGATTTTTTTCTACTGACATCAGAAGGCCACTCTTTTTTTTGCCTAAGGAGGGTAATTTTGCCTTATTTTACAATGGCTTAACAACCCAAATTCGTTCTCGAGTCCATTGCTTCCTCTTATCTCCCCCCCCCCCCCCATCGCCTCCCCGTGCAAAAAAAATTATTTGCATCGAAGCTGAACAAATAAGTACGGAATTAGCTGCCATTAAGAAAATTTCTCAAATTAACCTTTTTAAAAACATGAAAAATCACTGAAACTGTTAAAAATGAGTTAGCTTTCGGACCAATTTGCATTTTTTATTACCCCCTCCAATGAAAATTCCTGGACTTTCGGACCCATTTTCATGTTTTTTTTTTGCCCCCTCCAAACAAAATTGTTGGATGCGTCACTGCCTGGCAAAACTTAGACACGACGCCAAATAAGCGAGCATCTCGGCTATAGCGATCCATTAACGCTCTGTGGGTTATCTTGATAGCAAAACACCCAAGAAGCACCTTTTAGGCTTTTTTAGTAGGGCGATTACAGAAAAGATGCGTGGTTGAGGGTGCTGATAATTCAAAACGATCATCTATACCAAAAACGCCCCTATATACCAAACAAACACCATACCAAATTTCTAATAGCGTGTATCATTTTTTTTTTTATCATCGTGTACATGCGATCTCTTCAGAAAATGTAGCCGACACCTGGCAAGGGCAGCAGCTAAAAAAAAAAGTTCAAACAAGGCCAGACATGTAGTAACAAAATAGTTCAAGTGCAAAGTAGATGTCTACCATATGGTCACTTCTTTGCATGGCTGGACGCTCGGTCGGTCATCTTTGTTTCTTTACGATCTGTTTGACTTCTCACTGCACAGGAAATAGGAATCGTACGAACAAAGTGCTCTTCTGTGCCAACTCAACAGGAATAACCGCTCTGATCCCACCACTTGGTCGACTGGTCACATGTGCCCGCCTGGGTACAGGACGAGGACTGGGGAATGCACAGCCTCCCCCCCCCCCCCTCTCCCGTAGTTTCACTTCAGTATAACTCCCCCATACCGCCTTCACAGCATGATGAACCTTCGCGTTTGCTTGGGTATACGGGAATGGGACTTCGTTTCTCCAGAATGGCCCGTCTCAAATGTCAAAAAGGCTCTCCTTCCGACAACTGGAACCCTTCTGAGTCATGGATAGCTGTTTTTCAACGAAAGAATGGTAAAAAGACTTAGCATTCAAAGCTGTAAAACTTTTTTAAAAGATTCGTCCTGTTACGTGCATATTTGCGACCCGTGTTACCCAGTGCTTAGATTTCTTCAACTGAAGAAGTTTAATAAAGAAAAAAAAATGGAAGCAGTAAAAATTGGTTTATTGCATTTGGAATTTAACGCAATAACGTTATGGCAGTCAAACAAAATGTTTATCAAATAAATCCTGCTGGAACTTAGCGGTAATATGCAAGAAACGGATTCTTGAAATCGAGCCCACATCTGGCGTTGGCGTCGTTCCAGTTTTATTTACCCTTATAAAAAAAATAATAACTCCCTCCGAAGGTAATAAGATGAATTCTGGACAATCACTTATGGCAAATAAGGGGTCAGATTCAGAAGATTACAATTTTTTGTGTGCTTAGAATTATTTTCAATCGGTATACATTGGCTGTGCAATTTGCATCCATGGTGTACGCTGAATTCTAGCCTTGACTGTAAGTTGGATTTGTAAATATGACACACAAAAATGAGTTGAAGCAGTATTCTGACTTAGTTACAGGGCAAAACAGGAACTAAAGAAATGTATAATTAATCCACAATTCGTTCATTTGGTTTACCATTTTCGTTTGTGAGTGTGAAGCTATTTTGTAAAATTTGCATTACAAAAAAATAACATATAAGAAAACGTTCGATTATTAAAATTGCGACGTTTACGAACAAACAACGGACTAAATGAAAACATCTTATTTTTAGTAGGCTAGTTCATTAAATTCTGTCATAGACGGCAAAACTAAATTTCGAAAAAAACCTTGCTCAATGCTTCTGTCTACATTTAGGCTACAATATAGACATGCTTCAAAACACAAAATCTCGTAGCAGTTGTTAAAACAAGTTCGAATTGCTTGCGACTTTTCTGTTTCGGAGAAGCAATGAAAAAAATGCGGTGAACATCTCTGGACATCTCTGGGAAAAACTGTTGGGTTACGGAAAGCCATTTTGATGTAGAATAGTTATTCATCATCAGGAAAACACGACAACCCAAGAACCTACTTTTTTTCCACAGAGGTTTATTTATTGTCTGAAAGCATGATGTGAGTTTACATCTCAAAAGTATTGTTTCTTGACCTAATCCAGGATTTTGTAAGTAGATAATTCTTCACAATATTCAAGCTTCGTGATGTCTTTTGCAGCAATCATTAGTCTAATATCAATAAGTATAAATTTTTCAGTATGGACCACTGATCCTGATCGGTAATTATCTGAATGGTGTCTAAATTTTAGAAAATGATGGTCCAGCGCAACAGCGTTATTAGTGTGCTCAAAAATTGGATTGAAAAAACGTAAGCTTGTGAAGCATGGATACAAAAAACCAAACCGTATTAATTTGGCTGAGGTAAAAGCTAATTGGGCAATGACATACGTGAAAATTATCAATGAGAAAATTTATAGACATAAAGTTCCTCCAGAAAAAAAAGTAGAGATGAAGATAAGATGGTGTGACGTTTTGTACGTTCACGTTCCTATGAAAGTTATGATATCCATCCAAAACCAAAACTGGGATAAGAGAGCCACCAAGTTTCAAAAAGGGTCAGCCTTTGAAGGTAGTAATATCATTCAACCAAGAAAAGGCCACCAATGTTAATCTTATTATCCAAGTTAATCGCATCGAAAATAGCTTGCTACCACGAGTAGCAATGTTGTAGTTTCCATTTAACTTTCGAACTATTAGTCGGTGCTAAAAGCTTGGATAATAATATTAACCTTGGCGGCCTTTCCCTGGTTGAATTTATCACTTCCTTCAAAGGCATGTTCTTTTTGGAAACTTGTCGGCTTCTCTTATATCAGTTTTGGTTGGGTGGATTACCTTAACGCCAGCATATGGCGTGTTTAAAGCTTGTGTCAATGGCACGAATTTAAGTAAGTTTTGGATTGTGTAGTACTAACAACAATCCAACAAATGCTCTTAGCATTATCTGTAAATCTTTCGGATGTCAAGATAGGTTTTGTTTTCCATACACGAGAGTGAACTTTCCACACGGATAGAAATCAAAACTCACGCTAGTGGCTCACGCGAACGAGCTATTAGAACGAGGATATATTAAATGAACGTGGAGCTAATGTGCTTAAAAAAACTCCCTCTCCATAAATGTGAGGCATTAAAAAAAATATACACTATACTTTTCACGCCATTGTGAGGATGCAAAAAAAAAAGTAGCCAACACCTTGCATTTCATTTTCCAACATACCCTACTATTAATTAAGTGGGATTTAAATGTTAGGGATTTCCGTTGCGGTGCACAAAGAGATTTTGGTTTGAAATGGACGACTGTCCCGAATCGCGACACTAACATGCTCTACTATTTTACTTAAATTTGTCAGTTTGCGGAACTGCCATTAATTTTAGATAACTCCCCTGCCCTTTTCGGGGAAAATGCCCTTTCTGTAAAAAAGAAAATATGCCTTATTTTGTTTTTCTGAACCGAAAAATGCTGGCGCTGCAGGCAGAGAAAGGGCCTAGAGGCCTAAAAAGGGCAAAAAAAAGCTAGGAAAGGAGCAGAAAAGGGTAAAAAAAAAGAGAGTGACAAGCTAAAAGAGCGAGTGACACGCTAAAAAAAGGAGTAAAAAAGAGTGACACTAAAAAAAAGATAAACGAGAGTAAGAAGCTAAAAAGGGTAAAAGAGAGAGTGACACGCTAAAAAAAGGAGTAAAAAAGAGTGACACGCTAAAAAAAGGATAAATAGGGAGTGGCAAGCTAAAAGAGTAAAAGGGAGAGTGACACGCTTAAAATGGGGTAAAAAAGAGAATGACATGCTAAAAAGGGTAAAAAAGAGCGTGACAAGCTAAAAAAAAGGAGTAAAAAGAGTGACACGGTGTAAAGGTGTAAAAAAGAGAGTGACAAGCTAAAAAAAAAGGGTAAAAAAGAGGTGACAAGCTAAAAAGAGTTGCCTAGAAAAAAACCTCAGCGAGCCCTTTTTCTGAAGTTGCCATTGCCCTCTTGGCGGTCTGATTTGAATTAGGGTTCACTACCATTTTTTCGTAAAATTTTAACTTAACATTGACTTTTTTCTATTCTTCGCATATGTAACATTAAGACAGCAGAACAAAATGTCTGATTCCACTCCACATGAATATTATATTGTAATCTACTGTGAGGGGAAATTTGATCGAGGGGCATGTTGTGCACAGTGGCACGTGGCGAAGGTTGACCGTGACGTCCTCTTCAAGGTCATCACTATGTTAACTTCTGAATTAAGAGTTTCAGACTAGCGGTGTTAATTAGAAAGTTGTATGGAAGTTGTATGAACTGATGCCAATGCAAAAACAAAACAAACAAAACAAACAAAAAACAGAATGGAATACAGAGCACAATCGTAAGATTTTCATGAGATGATAGTTAGCGGCAGAAACTGCACTGCACTGTGCAGGGGTCGTGAAAGCACGTGTGTAGCCCATGTGCCTGCACGCCATGCAGGATACGCTGCAGCGCAGTTCTTCAAGAAACTTCAATGGCCTGTAAATCCTTTTGTTACGGTCCAAATTCCATTGTGCGCAGGCTTGGTCTAATGGTTCACCGCTGCTACTCTGCAATGGGGCAGGGTGGCCAGCCGGTTAGCATGCGTCTCATGTGCAGCGGTCCCAGGTTTAAATCCGGCTTCAGCTACCCCTGGCATTTTTGGGAAGAGAAGCGTCCTTTGATGTCTCGTGCTCATGTAGATTGTGGCATGTAAACAAACCTAGGAATTTCCAATGGGATTTAACTAGCAAAACTGTTCCTCTTTCCTTCTGGCACTATGGCTTCTGCTACTCTACTACACATAGTTCAGAAGTTAGCGACGTTCTGATCTTGAAAGGACCTTTCAAGGTCAATCATTCCTACTTCTACACTGCTCTTCTATGACGCATAGTGTAGAGGTTAGCAAAGTGATGAGCTTGAATGGAAACGTTAAGGTCAACCATTCCATTTGTAACAACATGCCTAACTACATAAAAGAAATTACTGAAATTAATCATTTCCAGAAATGTCTATTTAGGTGGCTACTGTATATCAGCACCGTATCACTTGAAAATTTATTTAAGCTAAAGAATATTTGCAGTAGTTTTTTTGTAGAATAAATTTTTTTCATGTGTTTTTTTTTTGTACCACACTTTTTCTTTCTACGATCTATCATATGTCAATATGTTATGTCAATATGTCTTCATTCACTGTAGTTCTTCCTATGTGTCTGTTGCTTTTTTTTTGGGGGGGGGAGGGGCTAAGCAATGTTTTGACATTTCTTGGCATTGTTATAAGCAGACCGAAATAAGTTTTCTTTTTTACTTAATTAAAGTACGGCAGCCATCACGACACACGCGAACAACAGCTCTTGTGGGGTGCGGGCACAAACGGCATTTTGTACTGTTTGCCTTGTTCAGTAAACTCATTCATTCATTCATTCAATCCCACACTGCTGTAATTTTACGATGCAATCAGAAATAAGCAACATGATGACCTTGGAGTTAAATGTCAAGGTAAACCATTCCAACAAATTCAAATGGACTGCCAACCACTGAAATAATACAGCAATCAAATCTCACGTCACACTACGTTCCACTCTATTCACGTGGAATGAGACTTCTTGTTCATCCTGTGTATATCCCATGAATATTGCAATCCGTGTCATATAACAAAAACTAAAAAGAAGAAAAAGAACACACCCTAAAATCTGTTTTTTTTTTTTTTTTTACAGATTAGTAACTGAGGTATTACTACTGGTAGTTTACAAATTACACGCACGCAAAAAAACGATACCACACGGTGAGGGGGTGGACCGGCGATCCCTTAAACAAGCAGCAACTACGATAACAATTGAATGGCCGAACTAAGTGTAAGTCTCATATTTGAGCTTTCTCATGATGGAATACATCATGCAGGAATGCATAGTGTAAACCTCTCACTGTGGCTTTTATTTGTATCTCAAAATTTATTTTATTTCCCTTACTCTCTTACTCTTTTATTTTACACACCTATTCTCCACTTTTTTAGCTTATTCTTTTCAATTACTTTAGTTGTTTTCCGTTTTTATTTTTTTGGGCACAATCCTCGACACACTCATTACTCATTCCGCACAGAATTTAGTAGGCTCCTTACACCCCACTGAAGGGGATTTTTGAAAATTGTACAAACTGCGTACGTTTAGGCAGTGTGATGGCAGAAACCACTAACCAAAGTCATATTATTTTTTTTTACAGTCGAAAACTGAATAATTTATGTAAGGAAGTAGCTCACCTTGCCTTGATACAAGCAGGCGGGAACACGTTTCAAGTGCAATTGTGTAATCCAGTTTTAAACGTAATCCATTTTTCCAAAACGCCTTCAGAAAATTATTTGACCGAAGGTTGCTTTAAAACGTAATCTTGAAACAAACAAACGCAATTTTTCTGTGCTCTCGTATTTGAAGAGTTTTTGTTGAACGCACGTCTAACTTTCTTTGCCTTAAACTTTTTTTTTCTTACTTCGGGCGCCAAACAAAAAAAAATTGTGTCTGTTAAAAATAATGGGTGATGAAAGACCATTGTAACGCCAGTGAAGTAACCAAAATAAAACAACAACAAATGAGAAGGCAGCTTGGCAAAGGGAAAAGAATTGGTCCTAAACTGCTGAGCTGTCGTTTCCTTCGCACCCAACCAGTTTCATCTTCATTTGTCGACTTTGGGGAGCAAATCTGTGCGAGGGGGTTGGAGGTGAGGGGTAGGGAATAAGAAAGGGAATTGCAACACAAATATTTTTGGAGCGAAGCGTGCAAGAACAAACACACTGGCCGCCATGTTTGCCTGCCGATTACAGTCTTTGGGAGCGAGAATACGCGCGTCGTCACCGTCACACACACAGAGGTGAGAGAGGTGGAGTGGGCGGAAGTTAAAGCCCGCGGTGACGAGAATAGTTCTCGTTATGAGGGGGCGGCAGAATCGGGTGAGCAGCAGCGGCAGCAGCGTGAAGCCAGGGGCGTCCCAAAAAAGAGACCGGCCACATCACGTTTGCGTGGCTGAGCACCAAAGGGAGAGACGAGAGGGTCAGGCCTATTTAGCGGATTTTGCGGCTACAATGTGATAATGTTGTTCGCCCCAGTCACGGCGGCCAGGCTAGGGGGGTTTGAATTAGCCTGCTCCACTGATCAGCTTTGTCGATGAAAGTGTAGCCAGGCTCATTTGGAGGATTTTTCGTGTAAAACCCCCGACACACCTACCTACCTCACTCACCCACCCACCCACCCACCCCTCATGTATGGAAGGAAACCCCTCTACTTGGTTGGTCGCCGCACCAGTTTCTAAATGGGTGGCGACAAGAAGAACAGCTCCCGGCCTCTTCAAAACTTCTTCAATAATAGGGGGCCCCCCCCCCCCCCGCTCTTCAACCTCCAGTGGTGCCGATTGCTCGCGCCGTACTAGCCACGATCCGGTTTCGTTTATTGTTGTTAAGGAGTTTTCACAGTTTCTTTTCTGATATGGCAACCTACATCGACGTGTCACTTCTTCACGACTGAGAAGGATTGGGTTTATAGACGTGTATAATATAGCACGTAAGTCTACGAGCCGAAGAAGGGATGCAGCCTACGAAAGCAGCTGGGTATATAGGGGGTTTTCGCCGAGATAAGGCCATAACTACCGGAGCCCCCGAGGGGAGGGGGAAGGGCAAGAAGTAAGGGGAGACTCCCTCCCCCCTCCCGGGCAGCAGCCCTGGAGTGCCAAAATGCCAAATCAAAGTTTCACTGTTTCAGTCTCGGTGAACCCGCAATGAGAATCAATGATAATGGCACATGTGTATCTACAATATCCACATTGAAACGAACCTCATTGCAAGAAAAAAAAAATGCCGTCAGATAACACGCACTGACTTTCTGCTTTGTCCTCCCCACCAAAAAGATAGTAACGGGCCTGCGCCTGCGCCACAATTAGCCGTAGAGGCCTATCTTGTACCTTAGTGTGAAATCCGTAAATTTGACGCTTAGCCGAGGTCATGAAACGGAATCGTATGAACGATGCAGATGTCCATCAATTGTTTGTTTCATCAGTGTTGCATGCAGAGTTAAACTAGAGCATACGACAAACCAAAGTGTAGCTATGGATACCAATTCTTGTCCAAAATCTGCACCATTCGAGAAAAGTAGTGAAAATCTGTAGAAAGTCGCAGAATCGCAGAAATCTAGCCTTCCTGGTCTGGGAAATACAAAACAAAATCAAGCCAAACCGACGTAGAAGGGAACATAAAATAAATTGTGATGTTTCAGGACTTTCTGAACCCCGTTATCAAGTAAACAAGGAAACAATTGCGAGCAAAAAGCTTAAGTTGTATTAAAACAGGGAAGACCCCACATAAAAATAAAAAGTCAGGTAATAAACATAACAAACTAAAGGCTAAAATTCTGATCTACACTAGAATGGAGACTGACAGTATAGTCATGACTGCCGTCCCGTTACCAGCATTCGCAAGAAGGTAGTCGTGGCTTCCTATTGTCAGTCTCCAGTCTGACTTAGGTCCGAATTTTAGTCTTTAGTTTGTTGTTTTTCTGCTTGGCTTGCTTATTTTCATGTTTTATCTTCCCAGTTTTAATATGACTTAAACTTTTTTTGCTCACCGTTGTTTCCTTGTTCACTTGATAACGGGGCTCAAAAAGCCCCGAAACGTTGCAACGTTTCTTATGTTCCCATCTGCACCTGTCTGGCTTGATTTTCTTTGAATTATATTAGTTATTAACTTCATCAACGTCATAAAAAGGAAGAGTGATGCAAAAAGAAATCTACCAATTTCCATTGTTTACCTCCGTCTCTGTTATTTTTTTAAACGAAGGGTCATTATTCCATTAGACAATAAAACCAAAACCAAGTAAAGCAGTAAACTATAAGACTTGATTCCTAAGATGTTTGAGATTGAGGGCACGGGGAGGAAACTGGTGGCAGCTATCAATATTATTATTTTACTTTTACATAGCTGTATGTAGCCAAGTCTTATAGCATTAGCCCCACACTCAACCATAATTATCTATTTCTTTGCGCTTGGAATAAATAGCGACAAGTTCATGCATCCGGCAAGTGTTTCAAAGAAAAAGGCATGGTTTCATGCGATCTATCATCGTGGCTCAGTATAAAATCAGTTGACGTGTAGACTTACGAAGTCTCTGGGTTTTACATTAAATATATAATGAACGAACACAGATGCAAACCTGTTTACGTTGCCTTTTGAACTCAAATGTCAGACTGCCTGAGCGGAGAATTGAACCCACGACCTTTGAACCAAAAGACCGAAGTTCCACCGCTAAGCGTCCGTGTCAGTATGGCTTAGCGGTGAAACTTCGGCCTTTGGTTTCAAACGTCGTGGGTACAATTCCCTGCTCAGTCAATCTGACATTTAAGTCCAAAACGCAACGTAAGTATGTTTTCATCCGTATTAATTTAACACTTCTCCGGCCCATTTGGCTTTCCGTACTGTTTAATTCCTGATTGTCCATAAAAATATATACGGATGCAAACCTATTTACATTGCCTTTTGGACTTATATGTCAGACTGCCTGAGCGGGGAATCGAACCCACGACCCTTGAAATCAAAGGCCGAGGTCCCACCTAATATATATTTTTTTTCAACCTCCGATAATTAAAAAAAAAAAAAACAAATTGATTGGAGGAAAATTATTTCATTTGTGGATTAACTGCGAACAGATGCATAAAGTTTCTAATATCATTTGTGCATTTGCGGCTATTGCATATTTGAATGTATTTCCTGTGTGTGTTCGAGATAAAAATGTACCGTGAAGGATTCCGTTTCACACGGTTTATGGCCTGATATACCACGTGTGGGAGATATCTTGCCTTATCCTGAATTAATATCAAACGTGTGATTACAATCAGACAAGTCGTCCAACTTAACAACGCCTTGACATTTACTGTACAACAATCCCAAATTATAAATTATTTTAAATAACTTTAATTACTATTGTTTGTGGTCAATTAGTAAGATTCCGGGGATGAACATAAAAGTCCAACACAAAAGAGAATAAAACAGCGCGAGGAAACATTTTTGGTCGTCATTTTTTTTTTACATACAAAATTATGGCAAGGATGTCACGCCAACCTCCAACATGATCTTCTCTGGACGCTGTAATAAGGTCTGCAAATTAAAGCGTTATGTGGCCAGTAAAACTAAAGCGTTTTAAGGGTGACTGTTTACCAACGGAAAGTCTTAAGAATCTGCCTTACGAATCTCTCCATTGTTAACATACAGCTTGGTCGAGGATGTACATCCGATTTTTCACGCAATAATTAAGCAGGCTTAGCCTAGCTTATGTTTTGTTATTTTGAAACATTTTTTTTTTTTTGCTGAATTGCTTCAAGCTTTAACGATGCCATAGGCACTAGATGGCGCCACTGTAGATTATACAGGTTTCCTATAATAATAATAATAATAGAACGTTTGGTGCATTAGCACACAGGTCAGGAAAGGACCCTGGAAGGTTGCTGATATCCAGCCTGAAAGTTATAAGGTTACAATGAAATGCATGAAACCGGTGGAATGAAAGTTAAAAACTGACGTGAGAAGTAAAACTAGAGCTATTTACAGTTTAAAAAAATGTAATACTAATAAAAAAAAAGGATGGAGCCAACCTGAAATATAGCATGGCAGGACAGTTTGAATATAAAAAACAAAATTCCCGCAATGTGTGGAAGGTTTCCAGAAGGGTTGTGAGCCACTGATACCGTACCTAAGATGCAGAGGAGTATAGAGCAGTGACACGACGTAGTATTATTGTATATAACTCTATGCTGGAGCCTTAATGGGTTAGCTGCAAGGGGCACTGCAGAGAGAAACAGAAGGGCGTCATACTAAAGCCGATGCTGTGAAGAGTGATTTCTTAGACCTAAAACGCGCGATTTTTGTTGTTGGAGAAAACAACGTTATTTTAAGCCTAAGAAATCCGCTCTTCCGTTGTTTTTTCCTCCATTTTTATGTAGTGCACCTTGTAGTTATGCCCCCAAAACCCGTACTGGTGTCAATATGGCGGCAAATGTCACTGCTCTATAGGTAAAAGTAGACGGGCGTTTGAGAAACGCATACAATTTTTCCGTGAGTAACATTCTACGGAAGCCACTTCCCGAGGTCATGCAAACCGTCTTGGAACTAAGGGCATTCCAAACTGGCACAAGTCGCGCAGCAAAGAAATATTTTCGACAATCAAGACGTGATCCCTGAACCGCCTAGTCTCCAAGCTTGGCCCCGAGTATAATCAACGCCTGTTGGTGAACACACTCCTTTAAGCTTTCATGTTGCTAAATTATATCTGCCGTATTAAGTTCAGCGTATAAATTCTTAGTTACATATTATTGATGGTTTTCTTACAACACAAGTTATAGTAATAGTCCACAAATTGTTAACACCCTCTTTATCATAACAAAATATAAATTTTGTTGGGTTTCTGTGAATAATGCTGTAATTAACGATAACACTTTTCTCTTTTAAAGGTGGTCTTGATATTAAGAAATGAAGCAGTCCACTTTTTCGCCATTTGGAGTTTTTTTACGGCTTGCCTAGAAACGTCGTCATAGTAAATTCAAACTGCGCATGATCTTCAGAATGAGTTACAAGAGAAGTAGTCAACACTTACGTTCCGTGACAATAGACGGTTGACTTTATGTGCGCACCTGAATTTGATAGCGGTTTCACTCTTTTTACGGTTCGTATAGCAAACTTCGTTGAATGGAAACTATAACGGCCTAATATCTGTGACAGTTATGGGAAACGCCTTTTGGTCTGATGACGAAAACTGTCGTCGATTTTATGCCTTTTCGTATTCGGTGAAGTTCTTTTCAACTAAAAAAAATGTTTGAAATTTCCATCATTAAGCCAAAAACCTAATGCATTCTCCTCTGTAGCTAACGGCAGTTTACCAAATCACGACCCCGTCTTGATGTTAATACTACTGTTTTGCCACTGTTTTGCACTAAAACACATATATTAAAAAAAAAAACACCTGTTGCAGCAAGAGATGTTTTAATGAATAAATTTTCTTCATGAATAAAAAAATGTTAGATAATATCAACGTTCTTATTTATTATGCGCACACACTTCTTTAGGTTTGCATGTTTTTTTTTTCTTCTAGTAGCTAATTAGCGTCAATCATTAACAAAATCTCACGTTGCAAATGCAGAGAGAGCGTGAGATGGCATAATCTACGCTAAGTAGTCTACATTCACCTGGTTCATGCAACACAGTAATTAATTTATAATATGCCTCAACCTATTATTTTGAAATATTAAGTTCCTGAAACGTGTAACTGAAGGCGAAACAAAGACAAGGCCACCTGGACTCAAAAATGAGATGAAATAATTAGCTTTTAAGCTACAACTAAATAAAAAATGGAAAAAAACCTGCAAAAATAGCAATAAGTAAAAGAAAAAAAAAAGATAATAATGCGTGCATAAAATTAATAAGTTTACTTCAAATCTACAAGAAAAAGGCGCATTCATACACGGTCTGGTTTCAACCCAGTTTTCATGTTTTATACGTTTATGGTAACAGGCTATTAAACAAATTTTGCTATCCAACTGATAGACTGTGAAACGTTTACTGTGAAATGTTATACTGTATAAAGAATCTACATTATAATTCTGAAGGCCGGCTAAAAGGAAGGCTAAAGGTAAAAGAGAAGGCTAAAAGGAAAACTGCTTCTCCCCTCCTCGCGCCCGCATTGAAAATGCACTCTGCCACTCTACCTGCATGGAAACAGGAGGCAGGCATGAGCTGTAGATCAACTCAATAAAGGTTCAATCTGACAAGTCGTCGGGCCGAACAATCACTTCTCCCCTCCTCGCACCCGCATTGCAAATGCGCTCTTCCATTCTACCTGCATAGAAAGAGGAGGCAGGCATGAGTATTCGATCAATCCTACAAGTCGTCGAGAACAGTGCCCGGAAAACGTCCCGGGAAATGTATCCGTAAACTTAATTCATGACTGGCCCCGTGCATAGCACAGGCTTCCTCTAGTATTTTAAGAGAATTTTTAACGATTTGTACATTTGGTGCTGTTAAGTTTGTTTTTCCCCCATTAGTCTACTAACCCAAACCCGGTTTCTGTTTCAAATTCGGTTTTATAATAAACCCAAAAATATCCTATTACTAAAGTGCATGGTAAGTAAGTTCTGGATTTGGTAAGGTTCTGCCTCTCGAAAGTGCCTGGTAAGGTTCTGGCTCTCAAAAGAGTCAGGGAAGAATCTGGTGTTGAAAAGTATCTGGTAAGATTCTGGTTCTGTAAAGGTCTTGGCGAGATTCTGTTCTGGAAAATGCCTGATCAGGAACAAAATAGCTCAGGTTTATTTGCAGAAGAAGTGTTTTGCTTCACATGACATGGGGCTAAAAAAATTATTTTTGAACAAATAAACACTTTTAAATTCAGTAATACAGAATAATGAGTAATTTAAAAAAGTTAAACACGACGACAATCAAAAGTTTACTTGGTTATGTTAACATACAATTTGACTGCGTTCAGTAGATATTTTGTTAAAACTGAATAAGAAATTCTTTTTTTTTATGAAAACTCGATTCAAAACGTTTTTTGAAACAGTTTCGTTTCGTTTTCGATTTGGTGCTAACGCCAAAAATGTACACTATTAGTTGTCACTATAGTTGCCACTATATTTGGACGTTTTCTAGTAAAATTTACAAACTAAATTCATACGCATACGTTTCTAACGATTCTCCATACAGTAACAAACAATCGATCCTAGATCTGAATTCTAAAAAATACAAGTTGAAGGAAGGAAGGATATAAAGAGAAAGGCACGTCAACAAACTGGTTATTTGTGCACAAATCTGACGAATTCTAACCTTGTACAGTTTCATAGTTCAAATTATTGCATGCAAGGCCAGCTCGTATCAAACATACGAATGTCATGTTGGACTTTCGTAGTTTTATATTAAATTAGTACACACATGTCCCTTGCTGGAGATGCATCACTGATGAAAAAAGAATTCAATCTGTTACCCAGTCGTCTAAAAAGATAAATTCGGTGAATTTTCGAAAAACAGTAGTAACCTTTTTACTGGCAATGTTACTGAACGTTATAATACAATGCACTTAAAAGAAAAACACAATTTAACCGTCATTGTACTTTTGTATTTCTAAAACTCACAACATTTTCCTGTTTAAACAACGGATGACCGATTTTAATGTCTTTTTTTTTAGTCAACAAAACTACAAACATTTTAAACAAATGTATGAAGTTCGTCGTTTATCCTTTCTGTGGTTCTAACCTAAAAACGGTCCTCTGATCTTTTTTTTTTATTTAGAACTGTAAAAAAAAAAACTAAACGTTATTTTCATTCCTCCATACAATTTTGTCGCTTTAGAACTATAATGGAAAACTTTTTGTTTTATTGTTTAATTTTGTATTCCGCACTTTACTGAAAACCAGTCAATCGCTTGTCAGCTTGTTTTCATGACAGGTGAAGTGGGGTTTTTGCCCCGAAGTACACTTCTAATAGTCAATAGACAAGCGTGACCTAAGGGAGGTCCCAAAAGAAGGGGTGTTAAAAGACTACTAAACAAGCAGAAAATCGTCCCCTACTATTTAACTTCCGTGTAGGCTAACTAGGCATTGAACGACTCATACTCATGTCATGAGGCCGAGCGTTTTCAAAAAAAGCCATTAGCCACAACGCAAATGGCTTTTTTTTGAAAACGCTCGGCCTCATGATATGAGTATGAGTCGTTCAATGCCTAGTTAGCCAATATTTGATTTATTTACTTAATTTTTTAATATTTATATTTTTTATTTATTTTTATTCTGGACCATCGCAAGACGAGCTGCAGTACAGGGAAAGCATTTTCCAGGCATTTTATCAATAATAAAGACGAATATTAATGGTTAGAAAGCGGTAATGGGAATAATCAAATAGGTCCTCGGTTCTATTTTGTTGGTTTTCGGAAGCCATTTTACTAACAGGGACAAACGGGGCATCTATTTTGCGATGCTGCTACTGCGAAAAGCATTTTCCAGTAATGTTTCAAATCACGAAAGCTAGGGAGGTCCGTTGGCAATCACACACCATCCTACTTCTAACCCAATTACACTTCTGCATTTACATTCCTCAGTTTTTTCTTCTTTTTTTTTTTCTAGAAGTAAGTGAATCTTAACCTTTAACGGATAATTGGAAAAGCTATTAGTGAAAACCATATTCTAGAATAACGTAGTACAGTAACTCAGTAAGCAACCTCTATTCACTTACATTACATTCAAGTGCCCAGACCTTTACCACCGCTGGCGTACCGCCTGTATGTGGCAGTGATCTAGGGGTGGACTAGCTCGCCTATTCGAATCCGGTTACGCCACTTGAATTAAACGTAAGTGAATAAAGGAGGCTTACTGTGCTACGTTATTCTAGTGTATGATTTTCGCTGATGGCTTTTTTTCTCATTTTATTTCCCATTATTTTCCTTTGCAATTTTCACAGCTATTTATGTGTATTTATTTTAACGGATAGTGTACCGAACTAAAAATTAGTGCTGATTTCGGTTGGTTGCACATAAAAAAATAAGGGAAATTTCCGAGTCACTTACAGGGATGTGGTTAGAATCTAGTTTCTATTTTGACTGGAACCTTGTAAGTCCATGGAAGTTTTAAGAGCTTGTAGTTTATTCAGAGTTAAGTAAAGCAGATTCATAGGTGGACATATAAGGTTAAATGTTTCATATTGTACAGGTCACTTGTATTTGTCGTTTAATGCGATTTTTTTCAATCAACGATTTTTCTACATCACACGTTTTTAAGGAATTCCATGATCTTTCATTGCGACGAGACTTGTTACAGTCCAAACTGAGATGAATTGACATGGGTATAACTGTCAAGAAAGAAAGATAATTGTACGGCGCCCTAGCAGGTCAGTCCACAACTCCAGATACAGATCGAAATTACAAGCTATTCTCAAACTTCCCACGACCGACTGCCACCATCCCCACCCCAGCAACAGCCTTCGAATACCCAATGTATCAATCAACCTCCCGAGCAGAGCCGCATGTAGTTTTTAAAGAACAAACAGGTCAAACAACGTTAGAGCTGAGAAAAAGAAAACGAAAACCCAACCCAAACCAAATTCCCTCTTCAGTTTAGGCAAAACCCAGCTCGTTCGAAACTCATCACTCGAAAATGTGACAAGTCTTTACCCAGAAACGCAACGGAAATAAATCATTGCTAGCAAGCAAATCAAGCAACCCATCCCCCAGATGGCGGCAATTTGCGCCACAGAAACTGCATCAGAGCCAGCTGACAAGCAACCAAGCTCCGTTCGTTCTGGCGTTCCGGCCATTTGTATTCCGACACACGGTGCAAGTGCAAACGCGAAGAGAGAAGTAGGCGGGGGTGTGGGGATTCGAGGGAGGAGGGAGGAGAAGTCGTGGAGGGCCGGCCAAATCGCTCCCTGTTCAAACGCTCGTCGTTTGCTCAAGACATTTGAGCCCGTAAGCCTACGAGTTGCTCACGCCGATCCTATCACCACCAACTAAAGACTGTGTCACCATAGAGTGCTGATGACAGAACCGGACCTTTGGTTGACCACCACTGCAAAGCACCTGTCTGCCTAACACGATACTGTGCATGGGGTATGCCTGTAGTAACAAATAGGCAGCTGTGAACTGTAGAGTGCTAATCCAAATCCCAGAGGCTGTCAGATATCTGGTTTAGCTTGGGACCGGCTTACAACTTTTCTTACACAGGGATTAGGCAGTCGGTCACGCAAGTATAAACTCTTGCAGAATATGAAAATGTGTGAATATAACTTTTTCGTCGTTATTGCGACCAGAAAGCAAAACGAACCTAAAACTGTTGGCTCAAAAATTACAGGCTTATGCAAATAACAGAAGTGTCATCATGCGAGGTCATATGTCTGGTTTAGAGTTTGGGAGAAGGCGAACAATTTTCTTGCATGAAGGATCACGACGATATTTATTAGTTAGTTAGTTCGTTATTTAGTTAGTGAGTGAGTTAGGAAACTTGGCTACATGAGTTAGTGAGTTAGGAAACTGGCTGCATGAGTGAGTAAGTTAGTAGGTTAGTTAGTGAGTAAAGCAGCTTGGCTAACGAGTTATTGTGTACGCGGTTTATCTTGAGTCCTGCAGGTATTTTATGAGCGGCTACGTTTTTCTGGAGGGGGCAGCATTAATCGACGGCCGCCATTGTTTTTGTAACCATTTTGGATATCAACAAGGCACTCTGCTACCAAAAACATGCAATTGATTATCTGTGTCCTTCTGGGGCAAACTCAAGATAGGCCGCGGACACTATAGTTACTGAGTAAATGAATAAGTCTCCAAGGATCAGTTTTTCGCATTTGTTTGGCCCAGAAAGCAAAACAACCTGAAAGTTAACCCAGGATTTGCCCAATATCACACGCATAAAATTCAAGCACTTTTAAAGACTTTTTCCAAAGTAATATAATTTTACAAGGACTTTTCCAGGGCCAACAAATTTTTTCGAGGACATAATTAATCAACAAAATTACTCAAATGACGCTACTGAGTTTTAAAATAAGGCTGATGGAAGAAGCCGCCAAGAAAAAAAAACGGAAAAAAAATGTATTGGCATTTTTATTTTCTTGTTTTTGTTATTGTTAGAAGTTACTTTTTTAAGTTATAGATTAGTTACCTTGGCTTGAATTTCCCCAATACGCATTTTTTTCGTTGTGCTTTTTACCCAGCTTATTTCCAGACTTTTACCTCAGCTTTATTTTTCCTAGATTAATCAGTAAACTGATGAAAAACGCGCAGAATAGCAAAATTTAAAGGATAAGCTCAACAAAATTTTACGACAAACACGCAATCGCAAGTTTGAAATCTCAAGTTTGTCTTCACTTTAAAATTACGACAAAAAAAATTAAATTCAAGTGACTTTTAAGGACGTAACTAACAACTTCAAGGAATTCAAGATTTTTCAAGGACTTCAGGTACTGTACCTTGTGCGAAACCTTTTAAAAGTCGTAGATTCCTAAAAGTACAGACGAATCAACGGAGATTTCGAGTGTCTGTGTTACAGCGTGGAATAGGCTTCCAATTTTCTTTCATGAAGGAGTAGGCTACTATATTTATTAGGTAATGAGGCCACGAGAACTAAACTCTTGGGGCATACAAAAGTGGATGACTAAATCAATAGAATCAGTTTTCCACAATATTGTTCAGCCCAGAAAACAAAACTACCTAAAAGGCTTGAATTCATAACAGCTAATCCGAATAACAGATATGTTAAGTAAAAACGGGATGCACACCTATTTACGTTACCTTTTGGACTTAAATGTCAGACTGCCTGAGTGGGGAATTGAACCCACGACCTTTACGCCGAAGTCCTACCGCTGAGCCATACTGACGCGGACAGATGTGTCGAATGTCTGATTTAGGTTGTGACAGATTTTTTTTTCTGACGTGATAAGGATTACTATTATGATATTTTACTTGGAATCTTGGTCACGTGAAGCTCGTGGACGACCTTTGCGATATCTTTAGGTATATGTGTATTATATAGTAAATACAGTAAAAGAAAATTGTTATAGGTCTTAAGTATAACAAAAGGCTGCTTCAATACATTTATAAAAACTCACTTGTGGTTTATCGCTTGTGGTTTATTTTATTAATACGTCTTAAGAAACTATTTCATTTCTAAGGACACCAACACAGCGGACGTTTCGAGTTATCGCTAAACTTATTTTCAAGAGTAAAAATAAAAATATAAAATAAAAATTAAACAAATCATCAAATCAGTTTAGTAAAACATGTTCTTGGTGTAAGACGAAACTGACACGACACTGTTGAAAAGACTGACACGACACTGTTAAGACAAAACTTGAAAACTGCCAACACTTCCATTTGTGTAGCCCAACACACACTTGGAGCTTCTTATGTTTTAGACGTTCTCCTCATTTTCTGGTTCAGCTAAGTTGGACGGTTTCAGTTATTATTTAATTTATTTTCAAGAGTCACTAGGGCCGTCATCAATTTCACTGCCGACATAATGGAGCGGGCTTCGCTATCTTTGCTGTTTGGCTGTCAATCGGATCGGATCGGATTTGCCTTGTAATTTCTAAACAATAAGAGACATTGTTTGGGGTTTGGGCCATTGGAAAGGTGGTGAAAAAACCGTGCAAATGGTGTATTCAACCGTCCAAATCGGTCGACGAAAAGTGAAGATATCTTGAATTTGGTTTATTACCGCCTAACGCCGCCTGTTTATCATCAACAATCAATCGTTTAACAATCGGATGCCTTGAACAATTACTTCGCGTCTCATTGTTGTTTTAATTTTGGCTCTTGCTATTGGTCCATTTTGTGACCCTAATGGTTCCTCAACCCCATGTCCGATTCCGGATTTTTCTTTTGACAAACCTTGTCCGGACTCCCGTGGTACTGCATGCAAAGTGTGGTTTGGATAGTCCTTGTGGGTTTCGCGTGATGCGCGGTCTAAGATTACATTGGAGTGTCTTCATATAGTGGAGCTACGCTCCAAAAAAACAAAACTATGAAATAAAATTTGCCCAAATCATCAAATCAACTTTAGTAGAACTTGTTCTTGGCGTAAGACAAAACTGAATGACCATAGCCATCACCTCCAACACTTCCACTTGTGTGCGGCCCAACGCCTCATTAAGCCTCATTCCCCCCCCCCCCCCAACGCACACTTGGAGGTTCCTCTATTTTAGACTTTCTCATTTTCTGGTTCAGCCAAGTTCGACGTTTTCAGTTATTATCAAATTTATTTTCAAGAGTAAAAGAGTAAAATTAATATGGACGTTTCTTTTTAAAGGCCGTGTCAGTCTGGCTCAGCGGTAGGACCTTGGCCTTTGGTTCCAAAGGTCCTGTGTTCGACTCCCCGCTCAGGCAGTTCGACATATAAGTCCAAAAGGCAACGTAAATAGGTTTGCATCTGTATTTAGTTAAAAGAGTAAAAGATATAAAATATAAATTATTTAATCACTATCAAATCACTTTCAGCAGAATCTGTTTTTGGTGTCCGATAAAACTGACAGGTTCAGTTTTATTTGATATTTTTTACTCTTAGATAATAACTAAAAACGTCAAGGGTTTTACGCAAGCGCACTTTTTGGCTTTAAAAATATCTAGTTACTACCGATTCGGGTAGCGGTTTCTATTGGTAGAAATGAAAAAACAAAAAAATAGTTTCATTCACCCTTGCTGTTATCAACATTGAATTGATATCGGCAAATCTCCTGGCAAAGTAACGGAATGGGTTCGAGATCGGCTGTCGGATACCCTGATGCTCATCAATTCAAGTCATTGTAGCAACATTGAGCAATATATGAGATGAAAGTTTTCATCTGTTGTTTATTTATATTTTTTACGATCTGCATGTTGCAGCTGAAATTGCAATCAATTTAATAATTAGAAAAAAAATGAATAAAC
>JAHWFP010022970.1:0-12874 GCA_023313725.1 Lithobius niger
TGCTCCGTTGGAAAACCAAGTCGCAAGGTCACAACCACCTTGCTCCGTTGGAAAACCAAGTCGCAAGGTCACAACCACCTTGCGACTTGGTTTTCAAACGGAGCAGGTGGGTTGTGCATTTCAGCTGCCTTTTCTGCCTCTTTTGAGGGGAGAAACTGGTGGTTTTTATCCGTTTTAAATAACTGTTTTTATGTTTTGATGTAGGATGACTTATTGGTTTTTTGCCATGCTTTAATTTTATTGGTAACCTGATGACGAAAATTGAAAATTTTCGAAACGTCGTTTGTATATTTTTATGTAGCACTGCTTGGTTTGACTTCATATAATAGTAAATGATATCCATTTATCACTTAATAATAGTTTTCTTATTTTACGTCTTCTCTTACGATCTGCTCAAAGCATTAGCTATAGTGGACAGGACATTTTGCTTCGGAATTTGGAAAAATACGAGATGTAAGAGATATTGCTTTGGATAGCTGGTACTGACCTACATTACTATATTGAAGCCATTATCTGTTTTGCAAAAGAAGCTGATTCGTATTATCATGCAGCTTTATCAGACAAATAGTGTGATAGCGTATAGACTAAGTCCGTGGTAGTATGTTGTTTGTTAAATATTCAAGTCCTTTATTTAACCGATGGGAAATTCTACTGCCTGTTCAATTAAATGTTACTTACTTCGCAGTTTTATACTTATGCAAAAAGATTATTAACCAACTGATATCTGACAACTTTTCCGATGCAAAATTTCGACTCATTCCGTCAAAAGTTAATAAGTTAGTGGCTAGCATCGTTGTCTCCAGACCAAGAGAATGCCAGATTGAATCCCATGACTGACAAACGTATTCTGGCAGCATAGTGTTAATTTTAGCCAATTTTATGATTTTTTTAAAAAATGATTTGCGTTGTTATGTAGTTAAAAGGAGAAATAAATATTTGAGCCTTGTGCGTGTATGATTTGTGTTCCCTCTCCATTGGTATGGCCGAGTGAATTTCGGTCGAATGGAGCCCTGGTCACGGTTGTGACCTTAATAACGACTTCAGTG
The DNA here is from genome assembly GCA_023313725.1 of Lithobius niger. Lineage (NCBI taxonomy): Eukaryota > Metazoa > Arthropoda > Chilopoda > Lithobiomorpha > Lithobiidae > Lithobius > Lithobius niger. The sequence goes on from JAHWFP010022970.1 coordinate 1,047, forward strand.
AGTTATCCTTATGCCAGTGGAGGATGTAGCCATATCGATTAAGACGCTATGCAAGTGATCTGGGGGCGAACTGGGTAGCCGGTTCGAATCCGGGTCATGCCACTCCGACGAAACGTAAGTGCGTAAAGGTGGCTTACTGAACTACGTTATTTCTAGTGTATGATTTTCGCTGTTGGCTTATTTCCAATTTGCCTTAATATTGTTATGTAGTTGGCACTTTTTTCTAGCGCAGTTTAGCTTTGTATTTTTTTTCCATGTATTGGTACAGCTCACGAGATTTCCTCATGCTGCGCTTTTTTAAAAATTGTTAATTAAAATAATTAATTGTGTAATAAATAAAATACTAAATACATAAAAGGACACCTGAAAGCACGTGTACCAAATCGTTAAATTGAAAGTTAAAGACGAATGATGAAGAAATTAAACCAACAGCCAAACCCGAGCTGATGAATGCGATGTGGGAGTTGTCCAATTTCTTCATATTCCATCTCTTGTCACAAGGTCGGCTGGGAGAGAAGCTGTGAGGTTCGTTTCTGGTTCCAGGTCTGTTGATTCAATATCGCTAGAATCTTATTTTACCAAGGCTACGCTGAAAGGCGTCAACTTTCTGGCGCGTGCACAGCTGGCATTGAGGCCATGATACCAGACACTTGATTTCTCCCCCAGTCGGCCTTGGCTTGGAAAATCAGGGTTGCCACATGCCCGGTCTAATAGTAGAATGATGATAGTTTTCCCACCTATTTATTGGATTAAAACTTACATAGCGTATTTTTAACGTGGAGTATCTCATAAAATAGTTATGACCAGTCGTTCCCCAATTGGCCGCATGGGGGGGGGGGGGCTTGGTGTAAGAGGGGAAGAGAATTGCCTTTGTGTTTCATTTTTTAACGCTACCTATTTAGTGGAGCCCATTATTTTCCGGCTGTTTGTGACCTCACACACATACGCTTCACCCAGAACTTAGTTCGAGCTTTCCACTAGTTGTAAATAAATAACGATATACAGCCAGCAGCTTTCGGCGAACGAGGTCTTGTTGTATACATTTTCCCTTAATCTAATTCAACGAGTTCTGAAACTGTCCCCCCCTTTTCCCCCCCCCCCCCCCCCCCCTGCATCTGATAATTTAATAAATTTACGTGCGCATTAAACGGGAGTTTGAACCGTAATGTTCAATAAAACCGAAAATGTTCGTAAATTTGGCATACTGGTCGAGTTCGTCTATAGCTATGACTGGTTAACCATTCTGCCAGATGTAACTATGTTTTTACGCTAGTTTTACATAATCTTTTCGTTGATAATAAAACTTGATTAAATGCGCAGTACGAAAAAATCTTGATAAAATTTGCGCAAAGCTTGACCACAGTTCGCTAGTTTAATCCGTTTTTATTTATATCTTCGTCTAGAATGACAACACTTGAAATCTGGTGATGTTCCGGGATCGTCAATATCCTCATCTGACCATGTAATAAGTTAAAGAGTTACAAGGAACAACTAGAAGCAAGGAATCAACATGGTAACGAGGGCGTATCTCACTGAAAGTTAATAGTAAAACCGAAAACCCCCAAGTTCTCCGTACTCCTCCTCCTATAGCGTCCGCGGCCTATCTTGAGTTCGCCCCAGAACGAATACAGATAATTGATTGTTTGTTTTCGATAGCAGAGCACCTTGTTGATAGCAGAGCACCTTGTTGATAGCCTAGATGGTTACAAAAACAATGGCAGCCATCGATTAAAGCCGCTCCCTCCAGGAAGATGTAGCCGCTCACCTGCAGGACTCAAGATACACTGCGCGCACAATAAACACATATCGTACATGATCGGCAAATTAACATTTCTCGTGCAATTAAATTGAAAGTACTGATCGCGTGATGATATTTATTTTTATTGCATGAGAAGTATTAATTTGTCAAACACCCGTTAATTTAGTGTGTGTATGTTTGAGGCGTGGGGGGGGGGGGCGGAGGGATGAAGGAGTTTTGGTTTTACCAGCAGGCTTTTCAGGGTGCTTTTCCTTTGTTGTCACGATGAGCAGTTCTTGCAGTTATGCTTTTTGGCCAAGAGAGCGAAGCTAACGAAGTCCAATGCTCGACGGAAATTGGATTTTGTGAGTCTGTTTGTGTGTTTGTCTGTTTGGCACACTGATAACATTCGCAGTTTTGTTTTGAAGGTGAATGAGGTCGAGGATAAAATTTCTACTACAAATTTTCGGAGATATTCTCGTTTTTTGTCGATTTTTAGTAACGGTCGTAAGGAGCCCGATCTATAAATCTAGTAGTCCCAAGCACTACATGAACAGAGGCCATTTGCCGTAATACTATAGTAAAGTTCGTTTAGTGTGAGGAATACAGAAAATAACCACAAAAGGTAAAAAAGGCACTAAACATTTTGAAACAACGCAGTCGCTTCTTTTATCATTCCTACAACAAATATCGCTTGTGGTTTCTGGATTGTTTAGATAACGCTGTAAAACAATTTTTTTAAACTTGTTTACAGAAAAGTTAAATGAGTGAGAATTACGACACAAATAAAAAAAAATGAATTCAGTTTATTAATTTTTTTTGGTCTGCTATGAACAAAAGAGGTATTATAAACGAATTAAAAATACATTTTTAACTGTTACAATGGTTGAAAAGACCCTCTTAAAGTTTTGGTCTCTTCGTCGGAGAAAATAGATGCTGCATCATTCACATGGGATTGCTGGTACGATTCTTCAGTTACACCAATTGCAACTTAATGCTGTATGTTTAGTTTTTAATGGCAGCAGCTTTTCTTGTTTCCTTTGCTTCCCTTGCAACATCCCCCGCAACATCTGCAGCAATCACAATCCTTATTGGTGCAATCGCATCCTCCGCAACATTTGCAGCAGTTGCATCCTTTAGCCCCTCCATGGCCACAGTTGCCACCCGTCTTCTGTCCGCTGCATCCTCCGCAACACTTGCAACAATCGCAGTTGCTACCGCATCGGCAGTTGTCCCCACACTTGCAGCAGTTACATTTCTTCTTACTGGCGTCGCAGCCGTCGCAACACTTGCAACAGTCGCAATTCTTGCCACATTTGCAGTCTTCACATTTGCAACAGTTGCATCTTTGGCGGCCTCGACCTAAAATAAAACAAAAAAGAGTGATTAACAACGTTATCAGTCATATCATTGACAAACGATAAACCAGTTGTAATTGTTTCCCGATTGACGGTAAGATTTTAAGATAGGTGGCAAACGTCCTACTTCGTACATTTACAACAGAATTTCATTGATTAACAATTATTAATCTTTATTTTAAAAACGGGCATTGGTTTTATTTTTCAGAAGTTTTGTCATCTGTGAAATTATATTTTAAGTAGGAAGAGTAAGACAACCTCAAGAATTAGTTACAGCTGGCTGCTTGGCAACAAATGCTCCATCTAGTGGAAATTCATGTCGTAAAGCTCAAACTTTGGCATGAGATTCACAGTAAATCATCCAACTACGTCTTCAACAAGTACAGGCTAATTCCTCTAGGTGCATATCATGCATTTTTTTTTCTAATTTTGCTCGTTTATAATGCAAAATCGGCAGTTCTAATTGTATTTTAGAAGGCTGTCTGGTCATGTCCCTGGTCATATTGATGAAAAAGTGAACAGTACACAGTACTGTTTTATGCATCTTATTTGTTTGTTCGTTTATGTATTTATTTTTTAAAATTTATTTGTCTTTTTGGTGCTAGATGGCAAACAGTACAGGTTACGAGCAGACCAAACATGCATGAAAAAAAATTTCACTAAAACCTTGACAAGTGAAATTTCGAGGTTCGTTTGACCGTTAAGAATCACTCACAGAATAAGCTTGACTTCCGGGAAAAGTTGTTTTACGTCTACTTTTTGGACTGGTCGTATATTTTTTTTGTTAGTAACTGTTATGAACGGAATTAAGGCCAGTCGTATTCCCACATAAAAAAAAAAAACATTAACAAATATACAAAGTCATTTTCTAACAAATTCAGAGCCATTTAAAATTTTACGTAATTTGCTTTTAATCATGTCTCTCAACATGAGAAGGAGTGTAAGAAATAGTTGCGCTTGATAAATACAAACTTCATAACCTTTTTTTCAATAAATTAGTTGGAGGCTTACATCTCTTAAAGTAAACGTCATTTGACAATCTATTATACTCGCCTAGCTGAAACGGCTCATTTTTGAACGTTCTACACGTTTTGGAAGGAGAAATAAAACCATTAAGAAATTAAGCAAATCCAAAGATTTGAACTGGAAAACCTCCGACCATTTGATGGGATCCGAGATACAGTAAAGAATATCCCAGAAACATTTGTTCAAACCTATGTTAATGTTGCTAACCATTCAGTTTTCTTGTTTTGTCCCGCGTGTGCGACGATTTTTCCACATTCACGTTAATCTACGTAAATACTGCAAAATATGGAATATGGAATATACCCAAACATTGAGGCGGTACGTCCTTTAAACGCAACAGGAACGATTGAGATACGATCCATAGATTTTATGCAAATTATTACTTGTTCCGTTTTTCCGAATTTTTTTTTTTTTTTTTTTGGCTGAAGAGCATATACCTTCCATCTAGGTAGCTATTTTATCTCTTATACTTCGTAGTAAATTTGCCAGGTTTTTTATTAATTTATTTATTTTTTACTTGCGAAATCAAAGATTTGTTATCTGGCGAAGATACTGTAACTTAAAAACCAACATTTAAGATATTAATGGCTTTTAAATATAAAGAAGCAGAACTGCAGCCGATTAGTGCGAGCTAGTGCAGATAATTATGGCAAAATAACAAAATTTTATAAAATTGCATTTTAATTGCATAAAATCGTATATGCAACTAATTTCACTAGATATTTTCGCATTAAAATAAGGCTAACTAAGATACAAATGTTCAGCTCTTTAATAAATCGGACAGATCAGAAGCCGAGCCGAACATGCCGCTTCCATAAAAAGTGGGAACGATGCCATAAAAAGTGAGTTTTAGGTAGGGACTCAGTGATTCAGTGCACGTGTGAGTATATCTTCACCATTATGCTTGCGTTGTCAAGGGCGTTGCTAAGCAGTTTTTAATTAAATACCAGCTGATAAATTCATTTATTTCTTACAGTCAAATGACTTGTTAGCTTCTTTTAGCTTAGTGGGAACGTTCTGAATAGCGACAATCTAGACAATCTCCATCATTTGTTAATTACGTCTGCATAAATAATCTGGCAAAGAAATCTGTAGGTCGGTCATTTTAAGTCGGTGGATTCAGCGTAAAAACCGCCTCCAAGAGCCGATGAGTGCAATGCTTCAGTGACTTCACGCTAACGGTTCGGGAAATTAAGAATAAACCGTGACGAGGTCTGGTGAGAGTGCTGATCTGTTCGTAGAGTATAGGAAAGTACTCACGATATTTAAAATAGAGACAAGATTTTTTGAGTGGATGCACACTTCTTGGCAGGAGTACTTGATTACCTACACTCTAACCGTGAAATATACCATAGTTAACAAGTACACAAGTTAACTACAGTATATTCCACGATGGAATTTCCACCATTAGGGTATAGAGCAGTGTCATTTGCCGCCATATTGGCACCAGATTGAAACCAGTATGGGTTTTGGAGGGCATAACTACAAGGTGCGCTACATAAAGGAGGGAAAAACAACGGAAGAGCGGATTTCTTAGGCTTAAAATAACGTTGTTTTCTCCAACAACAAAAAACGCGCGTTTTAGGTCTAAGAAATCACTCCTCACAGCATCGGCTTCAGTATTACGCCGGTCTGTTTCGCTCTGCAGTGCCCCTTGCAGCTAACCCATTAAGCAGCATAGAGTTATATACAATAATACTACGTCGTGTCATTGGTCTATTGTTAATCACGAACTCGTCCAAGGGGTGTGCATCCGCTCAAATAAGTAGTCCAGTTTTAAATATCGTTACGGGAGAGAGACTAGTATTTTTAACTAGTAAAACAATCGCTGATCACTTACCTCCGTCGGGTTGGTCTTCTTCCAATGCACTAGCTTGAGCAGCAACAGTTTCTGGTGTCGTCATGGTAATAATGTCAGTTGTAACTGGAGTCAAAATAAGATTTAAGTTGATATTTACGATGATGGCTACTCGGTATATATACAACTCAAGTGGAATGGTGCCGTGTGCAAAAACAATGGCATTATTTTTTACCACCGTGTGCAAAGAATGTTGGTGTCGGGCGCAAAAACCGATTGGTGTTTGTGTCGGGTGCAAAATGATAAAAAGTAGCATTGTGTTTCTGGTGTCACGCCAAATAGTCGTTTCCACATTAATAGGGAGATAAGTAATCAATGGTGACGGGTTTCGTCATAATTTTTCATTCAGGGTTTTGACAACTTAGTAACAAAATGTTGAGAGATTGCGCCGTGTTTTTTTTTTATCGCGCAGTAAGAAAGATATCAAAGTAGTTTTTCGTCGTTCGTGGTGTCTGACTATTTATCTCGAGTTTCTGTATCTTCGATCATTTTTGAAAACAATAGAGAGGGGTAAGTGGGGGGGGGGGGGGGGGCCCCCCGCGTGTTGGGTGGGCCAAAAAAATAATTTGGGTAAGGAACACTTGGCTTTTTTGTTTTACCCTTAAAATCTGCGAAAATTAATTAGACGTGAAATACGCTGAGAAATTTACCAGGAATTACTGTGCAGCGATTCAAAAACTTGCCACGTAAAAAATGAAGACAAATTTAACCTATACCGCACATCCACCTTTTGAGTCTTCGCGGTTTTTTTTTTTCTTTAACCCTATTCGAAAATGTGAAAACGGGAAATCCAAATACCTTAGTTGAAAGAGATTCGGCGGAATTCGTCCTCCCGTTTCCTTTTGTTTATAGGGCGCGTTTATGCAGCGAAACTTTCTCGCACGACTAACGTTATATTTGCTTGTCAACCGTGATTCATTTTTCAAGGCGGCCGCATTAGGCATTTTATTCCGTTTAATTCACCCTGGACGTAACGTAAATTTCAATGCAGTAACTTTTTTGTTTTGGAAAATGTGCCCCACGAACACACAAAATGAATTAAGCAACACATACATTGCAAAATTGCTATAAAACCTTTCATTTATTACGTTGCTACTTGCCATACACCGGTCAGTGCTGGATTTATTGGATTCATTGATAAATAAATAAATAAATGAATGAATAAAATAAAAGCTCAGTTTATTAATTTGAATTCAAATTTAGACTGCAAGTTTTTTTTTATTGTTTTACTTTTGTTGGCGACCTGAGTGTTGTGGGGTGGGGGGGGGGTAATTTTTGAGGGGTCATGGCACACCATTAGCCCCTTCACTTCTCCCTTTCCCGCTCCCCCCTGTGTGCCACAGCAAGCAACTACAGCGTGTTGTGATGATTTCGCTTGATCCCACCCAATTCATTACGTATCCTTAATCCCGACCGTTCACAAAAGTTAGGTTCTTTCAAGAATATATAGGGTTTGGGAGGAGAATTTGCAACTCTAAAAACTCCCTATTGAAACACGTTAGATTCGTCTCCATTAGTTCAGTCCGAGTTTTCAGAGGGCTGAAAACTGGTAAGTGGTAACTGAAAAGTGTTCAATCTGGTAAGTTTTGCTCATCATTTCCGATTTACGCCGTTCCGCGTAAACAGTAACACATTTATAATAATAATAATAATAAGTTCGTTGCAAACGCAACCGGAATGGCAAGAACCGTGTGGTCACTAACTGCCATCCGAAGTCAGTCTTTTTATCAGTCTTCATAACAACGCCATACTTCAGCTAGCCATAGTACACCACTAGGTTTACACGACTCTGTCATCGACTGAATGTCTAAATTCGATTACCCCGAAGGGAATGTGCGCAACCCATTCAAGCCCAACGTAAACACTGTTTATAGGCGTCATGGAATTTTCCCGACTGCCACTCCACAGAGCGCAAGAGGGAATTACAACTCCCCGTTCCCACGAGCGTGCCACTTTGACAAACGGAGGGTGGTTTCTCTATGTACTCTTTTGTGATTTCCTTTACCTTACCTTTTTGAGTTGCTTGCGATTGATCGCGTGTTATCTCCAAAATATTCCATCTGAGGTACCATTGGCCATTAAAAACGAAGAAAAACAACAACAAAAAACAGCACTATTGTTTTATAACTACATTTCCTTTCAGCTTAGTTCCAACAAAAAATCGAGGAAGTGGACACGGTGTGGACGGAGAATAATCTCCATTTTTTCTGCTAAAGACTTTAAGCGTAATAAATAAATTTAAAAAAATCACAGGGTAACGGGTTAAACGAAGCAATTAATTCGCATTAAAGACTGGCCTTGTGCATATACTATAGTGTATGCACAAATCAGAAAAAGAAAGAAAAGACAACTGCCCCAACTGGGACTCGAACCCAGGACTTCCTGCTGACTAGCCGAGGGCTTAACTATTGCGCTACCTGGGGTAGGGAGGGGGGGGGGACCTACACTGCATTCTCACCTCGTATCGAATTTTTTTAAAGTGATCTCGGTCTGTATCGTGCGAGACTATCCTTGGTCTCGGTATGGTCTCCACGAAACGAGATTAATCTCAATGATTCATAGAATTTACGAATAACTGTTATGGGGTTTTCCCCTTGGAACTTGTTGTTTTCCCGTCGTTTGTGAAAAGTGCATTGTTAACCGTTAACAGCAATCAATGTGCATGGCTTAACCTCCTGTGTATAAGTTAACGAAGTCTTACATGTTAAAAAAATAAAAAATATAAAAATGTAGTTTGCTGGGGGGAATGGGGGGAGGCGGACCGGGGAGGAATCAGCTAATTTGGCTTTTTTGACCACCTACATACATCATTAAAACGTACGATTTGGGTGGGTGTACCTCAACTCCTCTTGAACTGAAGCACCTACAAAGATGCAAGTATCGCCAAATGGAAGCTACTAAATTACGTTTCGGATAGGCCTATTTTCATTGCTGCATCTTGTTTTTTTGACCCTGAAACGCCGGGAAAACGGCTCTGAAAACTGCTCTTGACGTCAAAGTTCAGGCGCTTTGTTGGAGGTGAGATGGAGACTCGGCGTGAACTCGTCTCGGTCTCAAACTTACTGTCTCGGTCTCGTCTCATCGTGGATTGTCTCGATCTCGATTTCGCCTCGTCTCGAATTTTGAGAAAAGGCAAGACCGAGTCCGTAAAAATCATGATGTTGATTTTAAAAAATTTAGCAGGTCGGAATGACTTTCGATTTACCGTTTTGCTCAAACGGAGCAATGACAAAAACAGAAAATAACTCAAAATCGAATTGCTTCATCTGTAGAGAAGGGGAGAAAAGTTGGCGATTTAGTAATAGTTTTTTTTCCATTTAATTGGATTGCACTTTCAATACATTTCCAATTTCTTTTGGCAACCCCTTTTTCTGGGTTTGAAATCGCTGGGAATTTTTTTTTGTGTGTGTAACTTTTCTGTGGAAGCTACGTTTTGTACTCCACCTCTTTACGTGCTGTAAACATCATTTGGGTTTCGTTATCTTTGCAAGTCTGATAACGTGCGTTATCAGAACTTGCGTCAAGTGAGTGCGTCAGAATATTTACAATGATGGCGTGACGATGCGTTGAGGTTTCTTGATAAGAAACCAGTTGAAACACCGACCCACGCGATTTCCGTATAGGCTTGATTTATTTTGGTAACGTCTTTGTATCGAATCTACACAATCACCTAAAAGCCTGTGGGAATCGGTTATTTGGATCTGTTTGAAATCAAAGAGGGAGTCCGAGGCTCAAGGGTGTCGCGCCCCCCCCCCCCCCCCCCCCTCGAGCTTCATTCCAAAATCCCCAAAATAAAGACGATTTTGGCTTGTGTGCGGCCGGCTGGCCCGCCTGGCGCTATTACTGCAATTTTTAAAAGTCAATTTGGGTCTTCCAGCTGTCTCAAACTCATTAAAGCAAGATCCAACCTGCCTTATAACTTTCCGTCTGCCTTATAATAGCCATCGCGCCGATCGCTTCCGTCATGTTACCATCGCCAATGTCAACTGAGATAGTAGGTGCGTTCGTCATAGCGAAGAACGCCGCTACTGTCTCAGTTGGCACTCCGCGTAAAAGACGAACCAGCATGAACGCATTAATTGCGTCGTCACAAACCGGTGTGATTTTCGTATTTTAAAATCGTACTTTATAATTTTGTAGGTTGTTAGTATCTTCTGATTTTTCTTCGGCGATCTATTGGCATAAATAATTATAATTTTTGCCGCATTAGTCGTTTTGATCTCATGGCAATTATTAACAAATTAGTACATGCACACACAGAGATGAAACGTCATGGTTATTGCAAGCACGCAAAGGATCATATACGTGCGTCCCGCAATAAATAAAGTTCTCCAATATTCAACAGAAAATCTCCTAGACGCCACATTTTAAAACGGATTTTTTGCAAGGAATTGACTAACGGTAAGTAAATAAAACTTTGGGGTCGTACTTGATGTGGAGGATCGAGAAAAATGGCGTTGGGAGGAATGTCCTTTAAAAATTGCTGAAAATGCGTGAGCATTTCAGCTCTCCCCCAGTCCCCCTGGCTGGAAAAGGTTGTGTCCCTCCCCTCCCAATTTTGTGGGTGCACGATGGCCCTGGGAGAGGGTCTATTTCTTTAAAAAAAAGTGGAAAGTTCCTAAGTTTGGTATTCCGAAAATAGGCATTCGTCCATGAATGTCATTCAACCACTAAATGACAGAAATGACTATATGTTTACAGTTTTTACAGACTTCGCTTTAAGCGTGACGGTTTTTAGTTGATGGACAACATGATAAAAAAAAAATGGAAATCAACAGAAAAAATCTTGATAAAAATACCGCAAAACCTGACCCACAGTTCACTGCGCTTGATCCGGCATTTGTTTTTAGGTTCGTAAAAAATGATAAGTTAACAACACTTAAATAAAACTGGTGTCGTTTCGGGTATTGTCAACACCGTGACTATCGTTAACGTGCTACAATGAACAACTTACCGTGATGACAAGGTGGTACCAAAATATCCTTTTTCTCTTCCCTAACCCGAAACATACACACGGCAAATAACACGTGCTCGGTAAATTAACACTTCTCATCTCGAATCTAGGAAAAAATAGCCGCGGGAAAAAAAGCCTTGAAAAAAAGCTGATGGAACAAAAAGCCGCGGAAAAAAGCCCCGGAAAAAAAGCTGATGGAAAAACAGCCGATGGAAAAAAAAGCCGCGGAAAAAAAGGCCGCGGAAAAAACCTGATGAAAAAAATGCCGATGGAAAAAAAGCCGTGGACCCATCAGCTTTTGTTCAAGGCTTTTTTCCCGCGGCTTTTTTTCCGGTTACCCTCATCTCATACAGTTAAATTGAAAGCATTGGCTACACTTGATATTCAATTTAAGTATGCGAAGTGTTAATTTGCCGAACGCCCCTTTATTTGGTGTGTGAGCATGTTGGTGGCGGAGGCATTTACCAGTAGGCTTTTCCTGGTGCTGATTCCTTGCCGTCATAAATTATTCGTGTAGTTGTATTTATTGGTCGAGTGAGTGTAGCGGGTAGGTCAAATACTAGGGTGAATTTGGATTTTATGAATGTATCTGTGTGTGTGTTTGTCTGTTTGGAAAACGATGACAACGTTCGCAATTTTGGCCTAAGTTGGTTGATATTTTCTGACAAGTGAGCTTTTGTGCCGGAAACGGACGAGTTCGAAGATGAAATTCCTACCACAAATATTTTCAAAGATTTAGCCGATTAGCTAAAAAGCGGCATTTTCAGCTAATTTTTAGTAGCGGCAGTGAGGGAGCCCGATATAAAAGTCTAGTGGCCCTGAGGACTACATGAACAACACGCAGCCATTTGTCATAATATAACGTAGTGAAAATTCTTTACGTGTGAAGAATTC
>JAHWFP010022970.1:24258-35478 GCA_023313725.1 Lithobius niger
TGCGTTCACACAAGGTGCGCCCTGCTATTCGTAAATAGCGTGTTACAAAATGTCGCGTATGTCACGAGGTGAAGCTTCACTTGGTGGCTTAGGGGTTGTGTAGACCCCATAAAAGTGTTAATATTATCAAAAATGTGTGCGTTAGCAAAAAAAGTACGGGTTATCAAAAAAGTGTGGTTAATCAAAATTAACCTACGGTGACGTGTTTGGGTTTTCAGATTAACCGTATACAACGGCTATACACTTTTAGCATGGGATGTGTTAGCGTGACGTCACCACCGTACATTCTACACTGGTAACTTCTGCAAGGCCATTCATTGTAGCTTCCTTCCTTGTATAACAGGAGATTATCACTCCTAAAATCACAAAAGCTAAAGAACTTATCGATAATTTTTTCCACCACGAGTGTGTTCGCTCTTATAAACTCGCAAGTGTTATTTAGGCAGACATTAATTTCAAGAGTGCAAGGCACGAGGGAAATTATCTGCCAATAAATAGCACGAGTGAGTTTAATGGGTCAAAACACGAGGGGTGAAAAAATTGATAATTACCAGTAGCTCGTGGGGTATTTAGCTAGAGAATTTCTCGTTATTTTTCATTATTCTGTCCTCTAATTGCGCAGAAATTTAACAAATGGTGCGCCGATTTGCGCCACTACCGCCGGAAAAAAATTTATGTTCACCGCCTGCGCACACCTCTATAAACAATGTCTGAAACAATGGCTGAAAGTAGACGTAAGTAAATGTAATGACTTCTGTAAATAAACATTTTTAAAATTTTAAACAATTCAGTAATAATAAATTAGTTTATACGACGGCCGTGAAGTCACGCTAACGCGGCACCATGCTAAACTTTAGTAGGTTAAATCCCGTTAACCATTACCAGAAGTGTGCGTCATCGTAAAAAGTATGGGTTATCAAGTTACCTCACACTTTTGCCGATAACCCACACTTTTGACACTTCTGGCACACAAACAGTTTTATTCAAATACGAGTTAGCTTGACGTCCCAACCGTGGTATAAATTAGTTATTGGTGAGAAACTCACGGTTATCGATTTTTAATCCACGGCTGCGATGCAAATCTTTGCATAGTCGAGCCGGGCAAATCAACTCAGCCGTGGGTTAAAATTCGATAACCGTGAGTTTCTCACTAATAACTATTACAAATATAGTACATAGTTTTATTTTTATAGAACTACAAGAGTATGTAAAAATAAAATGCATACTACAGTGAAGTAATAAACTACAAAACGGCGCTCTGAATTTGCTGCTACCTGTACGTGTGACTGCAGGCGTTGCTATAGGTTACACAAGCAAACGCCACAGAGCGTATTTCGAAAGAAAGGCCTTCAGGATTTTTTATGGTAAAAGTACATAGTTCTATTTGAAATGAATGCAAAAAACGGAACGGAACATGTCGACCTTGGAATGTTTAGCGTAAGTGACACACGGAAGTGGGTGTCAACGTCAGAAAGCGCCGTCCATCTTTTGCATTACACTGTGTCGACCAATGGAAGCTGCAGCATACTCCGTTACTGATTTAGTTTTGAATTTAGCCACTGAACACCGATTTACAGTGACAACACCATAGTAGCTTTCGAAAGCAGCTGAAGTGTGATCACCGTAATCGACTGTGATTTGACGAATTGAGTGCCCGATCAAGAGAACAAATTTCTGCCTGGGACATTCTCTACGAAAATCGGCCATGCGGGCGCGGCGGCTTTTAGTTTTATTTTTCTTCAAAACTGCAACCTTTCAACGAACGGGTTTCAGCCGGTTATAAACAGGTCCTAACAAATAATGATACGAATTGGTCAAAGCCTTCAGGATTTTGATAAAAGTCACGCGATGGAGTTTTTGACACGCAAGCGGTCCTGCGGGCTCATTTTGGTTACGTAAGCTCGTTACGCGAAATTTGCCTGTGTCCTCGTAACACGTATTCTACTGCCACGACGCAGACATTGTATTCATCTGATGTATTCATCTATTAAACACGCAAATCAAATTAAAACAATAGGAACTGCCAAAAAGCACTGGTCATTAAAATAGGGGGAAAAAATGGTTTTGTAATATTTTATTACTCCAGTGTTTAGTACAGTGTACGAAGAAGTCCAATTTTAAATAATCCACCCAAAACCAAATCTGGTATAAGAGCAGCCGCCAAGTTTCCGAAAAGGTTCGGCCTTTCAAAGTAGTGATATCATTCAACCGGGAAAAGGCCGCCAAGGTTAATCCTATTAGCCAAGTTAATCGCCCATACTAATAGTTCGAAAGTTAAATGTAAACTAGAAGATTGCTACTTGCGGTAGCAATCTTCAAGTTTTCATTTAACGTCCGAAGTATTAACTTGGATGATAGGATTAACCTTGGCGGCCTTTTCTCGGTTGAATGATATCACTACTTTGAAAGGCCGAACCTTTTTGGAAACTTGGCGGCTGCTCTTATACCACTTTTGGTTTTGGATGGATATCACAACTTTCATAGGCCTGTGAATACAAAGAATTCCACTGTCTAATAGTCACCTCTACCTTTTTTGTACAGAGTGTGTATAAATTTTCTAATTCATAATTTTTACGTTTGCCATTGCCCAATTAGCCAGAAGTTGAGTTTTAAATAATATAACAAAAAAGGAATAATCTATGAGTGTGTTTTGTTGTGCTTAGCTTATTGAATAATGTGGTTTTGATATGGGAAAAAGTGAAAGGTAATGAACTTTGAATTAATAATTAGAAAACTCATAGCTAAATGCACACCTCAACAAGAACTCGGCTATTTTTTGTGCGTTCGTAAGTAAAAGCGGTAAAAAAAAAAACATTCACACAGCAGTAAGGTTCAACGTGGACTAAACGCTGCAGCAGCATTGCGTTATCTAAAACCTTACAGGAAAGCTTATTCGTGTTCCATTTCTGTTTTGGCTTTAGTTCTTACGTTAAACATCAAACGAGTTTGTTTTTGTTGCCTAGTTTTAAAGACAGTACAAGAAGCATGCTAGGCTGAGTAAAGTTAATAAAACATCGATGCCAGCTTTTTTTTTCGTTGCTGCCCGAACGGGGAGTTGAACCTACGAACTATGGCTTCATAGGGCGAGGCTTTACCGCCTTACAAACAAGCCGTAACCATATCAATTCCGTATTCTGGCTGTCTTATATTAAAATCCAAAAGTCAACGGAAGTAGGTTTGCACTAAAAATTTTATAATAGTCTTTCTCCACATTGGAAACACATGATTTTTCTTTCGCTAAAAACAAGAAAAAGTACTTTCGTCGAAGTTATTAAAGGGACGGTAGTCGCATGGATATTTTTATCGTGTTTTCTCGAAACATTACCGCATGAACTTTTTAAAAGAAATAATCTTCCAATTATTAGGAAGTCCAAGGGTCCGACCCCAGAGTTAAATCTGGCACTTACGATTTTGATCTATTTCTCAACGAACAACCAGCCAATAATATAACTCTCACCGAAACTTGTCGGCGCTTACCGAGGACTTTTTTCTTTTCGCGCCTGAAGACGATGGTTATGAAGCTATTACACAAGAGGTTCATGGGTGCAGTTACGTAGGGGAAGCTGAGTGGTATCCGTACGCGAATGCGGTCGTAGGATTTATTTTACGGCGCCGTATCGGTGCATACTGATTCAATATTTCAGACATGGGTAACGTCCCTTTAATAAAAAGCCACAAAGTGCAAAACCAATCATAAAAAAAACCTTGAACGCCTTGAAGCCATGGATGTTTCTGTCTCCAATTCGGGACCGATATCAAGCAACCTTCCCCCCCCCCTGAAAAAAAAACAAAAACATTAAATACTAAAAAGTACTCTACGCTTTTCCATCCTCATCGTCGTTTTTCATTTATTTTTTTTCATTTGCTATCAATCCAGCCTCGTTTGGAGTGGAATGGCTTAATCGTATTTTACATTTGCGGCTTTTATTTTGTATTATATCAAATGTTTCGTCGTAGCTTTTCAGTGTTCAATGTTCTTTTTGTTCGTTTGGTAATAGTCTCACAGTCGATCAATTATTTCAGGTTAACCGGGTCTGCTTCACGGATATCTATTACTTAACTTGGTAAATCTCAAATTCTTTTATTTTTGTATAAAATGCTGTACGAAAGGGATTTCAATTCTGCTTTTTGCATCTAAAAGAGTTAAAAAGTCCTATTATTGTAATAAACAAGTGAAAATCATCTCAATTGTCCTTTATATTCCCAGGTTCGCGAGTTACAGGACAGTGTAACTGATAGCTTTTTTCAGGACAGACAGTAATTAGAGTAAAAAAAAAAAACTTTCAAATCATTCAAACGTGGTGCTTGATGTCTTCTATCCGTCCTGAAGAAAGCTATCAACTACTGTCCTGTGCCTCGCGAACCTGGGTACCTATATGAGAATCTTCAAGTGTTACGTCATCAAGAAATTGGCCATTTTCAACCCCCCTCTCCCCTCGTCATCAATTGCTCACCCCCCCTCCAATATTACGCCATTTCTAACTCCTCCCCCCCAAAAAAAGGGGGCGATTTCTCTGTATTTCCACAATTTTCTAATGACTTTTTTTGCGTATTTCCACCCTTTAAATTTAGATTTATTGTTTTACTGGGGTAGCGATGCTCACGTCATTAACTGGCCATCCCCACTTCCTCTCCTCGTCAGCAATCGTCACCAGTAAGCGACCCCTTTCTTGATGACGTCATACTTGAACGTTCCCCATATAAACGACAATAATTGGATGATTTTTCACTTGTTTATTACAATAATAGAACTTTTGTAACTCTCTTAAATAAAAAAAAAAACTCAAATCTGTTGATACAGCATTTTATACAATAAAAAGAAAGAATTTGAGATTTACCAATTTTAGTGCTATTTTTTACCACTAGATGCCGTTGTTAGCCAAGGATGTTGACTAATAACTTGTATAACGTATAACTGTGCTGCATAGCTCTCTGCTATAGGACAAGCGGTAGCAAGAGATATCACGTGATATCAAGAGGTGTCTGGTTCGAGTCTAACCTCAGCCACCTCTGACATTTTCGGGAAAAGAAGCCCCAGTGATGCTTCGTGCTCATGAAGATTATAGCACGTAAAAAATACTGGAAATTTCCGATTGGAATTACCTAGCAAAATTGTCCCTCTCCCCTACTGTCGCCATGGCTTCGGCTTGGAGCGCGACAAACCACCTCAGCTTGCATAAATGCATGGGTACCTGTTTCTGTAAAATTAGCCTGATTTGCTTCGATCGCAGGAACAACCGGTATGCGTTTTGGTGGCCAATTTTAAAATTATCTACATCATTAAAGACGTATGATGTGCGCATGTGTGCGCTTGTACTTCTACTCCTCTTGAACCAAGGCACCTACAAAGATGAACGAAGCAAGCAGTCTGCATTAAAGACTGTCCTTGTGAGGATACACAATACACTAGTCCAAGAAAGAAAGAAAAGACAACTGCCCCGACTGGGACTCGAACCCAGGACTTCCCGTTTACTAGTCGGGCGCTAGTAGGATCAAACGATGGGAGTAGGATCAAACGATAGATAATCAAATTACGCTTCTCTCATGCCTATTTTTTGTAGCTATAACTCAAATACGCGAAAAACCAGCAAAAAATAACATCAACATTTTTTTTACCCTTGTGTCGTTTGTTTACGATGTCACATTTTGTTCAGGAAAAGTTTATTATGCGTGAACCAACTTTGACCTTTCAAAGTAAACTTTGCCTGATAAAACTACACGTCGTGTTTTACATCAGTATACGAAGTAACAGAAACACAACAAATCAAATATATGGCTCTCGAAATCAGTAGGAAACCCTAATTCAGTTTGTTTTCGGGCCAGCCATTGTTTACATGTGTTAGGAACTTTGAGAATGCAGTTCAAAGTTCGAATGTAGAAATAAACTTGCTTGCCAAAAAAAAAAAACCTATAAAGGACGACATATTTTGCACCACACTACATATAAAACTTAAAATTGGTTTTGCTTCAAGTGACTGATGTACGGAAAAAGGCAGACATGTAGGGTTTAAAAGGTTGTCAAACATTCCGCTTTTGAAACACGGAAGTGCGTGATTGAGCGAGCAAAGTGAGCATTTTCTACGTAAACTAAAACTTTTCACTGAGTTTTTCGCTTCTGTCCCAGTCTTTTATTTACTGTCACCTTCGTTGGGTTTAGTTATAGAAGAGTAGACGAACAAACGCGCAAACAAACAAACAAATCGTATGTTTTGAATGATGTAGATAAATGCAGGCATGCTGAGGAACGTGATGGACGAACTGCGAGCAATAATTGCAATTAGTTTGCGTCGAAATAATCAGAACATCGATTTTGTGATGCTCTTGAAATAAAAAAAAAAATACATGTAACAAGGCTCTACGCCAACGGAGTGAGCTAAGCGAATTAACGATAAGGCTAGTTCCGCTTAAAATGAAACACACATCTCTTTCTCCGCCGCTCTCTTGCTCCGAGATTTTAATCAAAGAATAAATTACAAGTAAAAGTGTAATAATAAATCAATGGTAAAAGTGTGGGCGATGAAAATTAACCCTCGGTTACGTATGTGGTTTGGAAAATTACCATGTGTAATTACTAAGGCTGTACCGAACGAGAATTTTTCAGCCGAACCCAACCAAACCGAACAAACCTTAAATAAGCCGACCACCGATCACTCCCGAACCGAACAAAAATGTACCAAACCAATCTATCTTAAAATAAAATGTAAAAGAGCTCAGTTCACAAAGATTCATCAACGCACAAGTTTCATAACAAAATGTAGGTATTTTCCCATGAACTTGTAACTCCATAGATGTTGAAACTCTGTTTAAAACATAAAAAATTCTCCACTACTTTTACATTTTCTCTTATAACTCCTGAACCGTTAGAGCTAGGAACTTGTGGGGTTTGGACCAACAGAAAGCTGGCAGAAAAAAACCTTCAAAGTGGTGTATTCAAACATCAAAATCCGCCGATTAGAAGTGAAAATATGTTCGGTTTGGTATTTTGCGTTTGAAAGACCGAACACCGAACCGAACCGAACACCGTCTGTTCGGCCATGTTCGGTTCGGTTTGTTCGGGTCGGTACAGCCTTAGTAATAACCACAGTTTTAGAATGTCGCTTTGTCAGTTTGACGTCACCACCGTGCATGACTTGTTAAACAAAAATAAAAACAGCTTCTTAAAACTGAAGACTCAAAACTTCGTTCTGCCCTTGAAAAGCAGAACATTTACGTCGATTCTTCTCTGAAACAATAGTTATCTCCTAAAATAAGGAGATGATCACGAAACTTTCTTTCTTGCTCGTGAACAGCGCAGTTTCTAACTTCCCGCCACGCAGGACTCGGTTCCACACTCTCAGTGTAGTACCAGTGGTGATGTGTGCGGCGAAACCAACCAAAGAACTGGTTATGGGCCTCGACTTTGTGACGAAACAACTTCTGCACGAGATCCTCATCTTCCGGTTCCAAATCGTAACACACTTGAAACCGTTCCATGTGGGAGTCGCTTAGGGGTTCCAATTGTCTCGGTAGGAAGGTCCGACCCCTCGGGTAATCCTTCTGAATTGCGTCGATGACGTAACAAATAATTCCAGCACGGCTGTGTTCATCTTTGGTAACGCCTTTGTGAATTGCAATGACGCGAAAGTCATCTGTGATCACCGGACAACCGCTCGTAACTTCACGTGCGGGTATGTCGTACAAAAGGTCGATTCCGGAGTGTTTCACGACCTTCCCGAACTCGAAATTGTCCTTTTCGTCACCCCGTTGCTCCAACAGGCACACCTCGTACGGCGGAACGTTGAACGTTGTCTTGAGGAACCTGGCACCTTTCGAAAGAAGAAGCTGACTCGTCGATACACTGAATTCGATGAAGGTAGCATCGAGGAAGTCGCAAGTAAAACAGTAGTCAGCTTTCGCCGTCGTATCCAAGATGGTTTCCTTGAGATGCTCAAACACGACTTGTATCTCATCTTTGAAGGCTTCTGACGGAAGTGTTTGGTTAGTGGTAAATAGGCCTAAGCAGTCCTTGGTGTCTAACGCTATCGAACACAAAAATCCGTTTCCAATTTTCTCACCCCATTTTATCTTACAAAGAGACGCTTTCCCGATCTCTGGCAGACTTGGGCCTGGTGCTGACGTGTCAGGGTTTTCTCCGTCATCTTTCTTGCTCGCCATATTTCTTTCTGTCACTGCGACACAGTTGCGAACTGTATCTTAACGGATTATAGC
The DNA here is from genome assembly GCA_023313725.1 of Lithobius niger. Classification (NCBI taxonomy): domain Eukaryota; kingdom Metazoa; phylum Arthropoda; class Chilopoda; order Lithobiomorpha; family Lithobiidae; genus Lithobius; species Lithobius niger. The sequence continues at coordinate 32,467 of JAHWFP010022970.1, forward strand.
GGTCAGATTGCACTTAATCTATGAAGATATCTTATTTAGGTTACATAAACTAAGAGATCTATAGGGTGAAATAGTAAGCGTAGATTACATACTGCTGTCACTGACAATGCTCATCCGCAATGTGTAGTGACAAATTTAATTGACACATTGCCAACAACAGATGATTGGGGTGTTGAATTTATCTCGAGCCCAACCCGTTCCTGGGAATTTGTTGTAGTCATCAGCATTTTTTGCTGCCACTTGGCCTTTCCCCCACGGTATTGTTTTGGGCCTATCGTATCTAACCGAAGATAGCGATTAATTATCGGTCATGTTTCAAAACTGATGAGGTTTCAAAATGATGATGTTGCTCAATGTGTGTGTAGGACTGCTGTTTTTGTAAACGTCAACGTTTTAAAAATAAAGTTTGCGATAAAAATTAGGAAGTAAGCTGCACCTCCAGTCTGTGGGTGTGCCACAGTGTGAAGCAATTTTAAAATTAACAGTCCATTGTTCTTCACACCAACAACTATTGTCTTTCAGTTCCTGAACCATGACTTAAAGACAGATCGTCACCAATCAACAGAAAGTCTTTATAATCTATTGTAGCGCCATCTAGCGGCAGTAATATCGTAAATTTGTAGCTTGCTCCCAGTTGTACGAAGACGTACCAAACTTACACTCAATGATTAAGGAGGCAACTAAAAACAGATGCAAACCTATTTACGTTGCCTTTTGGACTTATATGTCAGACTGCCTGAGCGGGGAATCGAACCCAAGACCTTTGAAACCAAAGGACGAGGCCCTACTGCTGAGCCATATTGACACGGCCAAAAGTTAGTTATTTCTTGTGAGCCTTTGGCTTTCCCGTCCTTAATTAAGGAAGCACGTGGCTTGTATGTTTCTTTAAAAAAAGGGCGTTGTACATTCCTACGCTTGGTGCAAGCAAGTGCTAGATAGTACTAGATAGTGCTAGATAGTGCTAGATGACGCCGAGTTCTACACACTTTCATTCAGTGGAATCCCGGCTTTAAGTAATTCATAACCCACGCAGTTTTGCCGTATATTCAATTTAATTTAACTTAATATGACCTAATTTGAACGAAAGGTCTATTTTACCATTGATTTGAATAATTTAACAACTTCTTCAACTGGACCCGAGTTGACAATTTTTGAGGCAACTTGAACGAAATTTACATAATTTGACTATTTTGACCCAACTGTACCCATGTTGACAATAATTCGAGCTAGTGCGACTACGACAATAATCAAGGCTGTGTCAACGTCTCCAATCTGTTGAAATATGATTTCGTGTAATTGCTTGGTGGTACAGAGCACTGTGCCATTACTTTGGTCTGCACTGGAGGTTGTAATGTCTGGATTATTTTTCAATTTCTTTCTTGATAGCTGAAATTTGTTCAAGGGTTAAATGGTATGATTTATTTTATAGAGGGAAGCTCTTAATCTGCTTATGGCTGGTGTCTCTCTCAGTATTCTTTGGAAGGCGTTAAAGTCCTATTTCAATTGTACCTAAGCGTGACCGATATTTTTAAGAGCGGGTTGTAACGCAAATTTGGGTAGGTTTTAAGAAGTTATGTTTGTTGAAGCAGTTGTTGCAAGTTGGATAAATACGTAACTATGGTTGGCCAGGAAAAGCAAGGAGTTGTCGAATTTCTTAGGATGAAACCATATTTCGTTGGACTGTTTAAAAAAAAATTCTTTTCGGTTTTGTCCATTCTTCGTTCTATCGTTACCTATGAAAGGACGCGTTTATGCAACGACTCGCCTTTGCATTCTCGCAGCTAGAACTCAATTGAGATGGCAAAGGTGACAATGCTATGGTAACAACGCTAAATGGATTAGCTAAATCCGACATCGTTTGAGTAAATACTTGCAGTCTTATAATCCATGCTAATACTATAAAGAATTCCTCATGACGAAACAATTTTCCCAAACGCTTCTGAACTCACGTTATTTGCTGTTTTCGTTGCGAGGCGGCATATATAAAACCGCCGCCATATTGGAATTTGAGGTGATTTCTAGCTTCTAGCTGCGAGAGTTCAAAAGCGAGTGGTTGCGTAAACGTGCCCTTATACCAGACAATGACTTAATAACGCTAATTGGCGTGTTCGGCTCGAACGGCAGACAGGAGACGAAGGGTTCAAAGGATTTCAGCGAGCGTTAACCACTCCTGGTCATTTGTCCGATGAAGCCCTAAGGCCCTATGCCTCAGTCCCTATGTCTCAGGCCCTATGTCAAGTATCAGTTGGGCCCAATGCTGCTTAACTTCGGTGATCTGACGTGAACCGGTGTTTCCAGCACGGCAAGGCCGCAGACAGGAGACTTAAAAGGGTTAAAGGGTTAAAGGGTTTAACGAGCATTAACCACTCCTGGTCATCTGCCCGAAGCCCTAAGGCCCTATGTCAGGAGACTGTTGCAAATGCAAGAATGTGAAGTGGTTACAATGGCACGTGCAAGTGCGTTCGACGTGAAGTGACTGTTCCTAGCGGATTGGCGAGGAAAAGCCTTATAAATAAGGACAGGTTTGGCGCCAAAAAGAACACTCCTTAAAGAGAGTTAATGAAGGTGGTTGTCATGCTACACAGCCATATCGTTGCGAATTCAGTTGTTCACCGGCACAATATGTAATGCAAATAATTTGTAAAGTAAATGTAAGCAAAAAGAAGTAAACCGTTTTACACTACACATCTCCGTGTGGAATCTCTGAATTTACACTGCCACACAATTTTAAATTCTAGCTTTGTCGTCCAGTTGCGATAGCTCGGTTACAAGTTTTAGTTCTGGTGCTCATTCGTACGAAACGAAGGCGGGCTAATCGTCTTCCAGTGTAGGCCTTGTCTTTGCTGCCTAAAGGCTGGCAGGGAAGCCGATGGGATTGCCCCACTACTTGATACAGCTTGATACCAACTCTGCCTTTAGTTCGGACTACGCCATAGAGACACTAGAAACAATGTAAGCAATAAAAAAAGAATAAATCGCAAGGCAAAGGGCTAACAAAGCTAACAGTCGCCA
>JAHWFP010022972.1:0-18816 GCA_023313725.1 Lithobius niger
AATCAGGTTTTCTTGTTGCGCTCCCATCGTCGCGCGTTATGGTGGCCTAACCACGGTTGTCAATAGCGTTTTAACCTGTTTTAAATTTTATTTTATAAAATAACACTACCAAGTTCGCTAAAATTCACAACTCGGACTCGTGCTTAGTCCAACAAATTTCACAGTATGAATTGCAGCGATATTTTATAAAAGAAAAAGGTGTTTGCGCAAGTTTTCGTTATGATTCTCTGAACCACAACGACGAAAGGAATCGACAGGTAGTTGAATTATGTGGATAGCTTGAAAAGGCGTTGTTCTATATAGTTACCGTGTTATTTTTCAGTGGTTTGGTCATGGTGTTGTTAATTATAGGTTAGGTCAGTTGCCTTTGGCCCGAATTTCACCACGTAGCGCCGGAGTTTCGCCTCGGAGCGTCTTTCGTAGTGCGGAGTTTGTGAGCTATTATGACCCAGATCACATCATGCTTAATCATAACATTTCAAAACTTGCTATGAAGCTAACTGAAAGCCATGTATTTTGACCAAATTGTGTTTTAATGGTTCATTTTGGGTGTTCAGGTAACGGTAATTATCTAGATTAGGGGCACCATGCCAAATCACTTAATTTTTGTACTGCACACAAAAATACACTACAAATTAAATATGTTTTCGTTATCTATTGTGCTTATTCTCATAAGCACAGTGTTTTCTTTTTTCCGTAGCTTGTTAGTGTTGTTGTTTAATTAGGTTAACCAGTTGCATCAGTTTAGGACTGGATAAAAGGTTCTTGTTACGACGTTTCATGTTGTTGTTGTTGCTGCTGGTGTTGTTGTCGTTTTTGTTGTTAGATTAGGTTTAGTCAGCTTATTGTAGGTCTACTTACGAGGTCTGGGCTTTGGGAAAAGGAACTCCATCTTCGCTTTGCAGTCGCTTTAAAGCTATTGCTTGCCAGAAAGCGTTTGCCTGGACCAATCGCAGCAAGAGTGATACTTTTCATACGCCGTTCTCTTTGAAAGTAATCACTCTCACTCGTTAGTTTGACAACTGCCCGCATGGGGTCGCCATTCAGAACGAGAGATGAAACATGGTGGTAGTGTCATCGTATAAATTCTAGCATTGGGATCTACAGGTCGTCCTTTGCGCTACTCCTGGTTAAGCCTAAATTACACCGCTTCAAATAACAGCGTATTACCACTCCTGTAGTATGAATTAGATTTAGCTGATCTAAAATACAATAGTTTACCTGAGAAAAGCGAAATATTATTGCAGGGAAAAACTCCGCCACCAATGTCTGCGCTAAGCAATCGCCCACGAACTTTGGAAGTGGTGGAGCAGTCACCAGATCACTGCTTTACCGCCTTTACCGAATTAGTCACTTGTCCACTGGCTTAAAAATAGCTCGCTGATCTCGATATTAAGGTCACAACCGTGACTAGCAGAGTTGGATCAGGTCAACCAAATCACCGGGTCATTCAGGTCAAGTTTTAGGCCGGGTTGCCGAGTGTCGGCACCAGACCCGGATCGGGTCACACCCAGTGACCCGGAATTTCAGATTAGATCTGGCGACCTAGGCTGACCTGGTTAGATGAACTGATGCGGAGACCCACTGACCCCAACTAAGCCACAGACTAAAATTAATTGAATTTTTTTCCTGTGTTAGTACCGAAAGTGATTACCACTTTTTTTTATGGCAAATATTTTTCGTTACTTTGGTATATCAACCCAATAATAATAAAAATAACAATAATAGTAAACAAAGTTACATTTTTTCCTAAGTGACGCCGGCCTTAACCAAAATTTACTGCTAATTCGTTTCTTTAAGCTTAACGATAATAAGATTTCTGTTTTATTATATTTCCGATCATTGCCGTGATGAAGAACATAAAGTAGCCTACTATATGCGTTGCAAAGTTAGTTTGTGACTGTTGGTGAAATATTTTTGCTGATGACTTGTTTCCAAATTACATTTATATTTTACAGCGATGCATATGTCTATCATATAGGTTTATAGCGTTGCAGCACCTTTATTGGGGGGAATTGCCAACAGTGTCGATAAACGATTATTTTTAAAGTTTGGGGTGTGAGCCTACTAGGGTGTCAACATAGGAATGACGTAATGACGGGCTCCTGCTAAAATGTTAGCAGCAAACAAACAAAAAATCATATTTTAACGTAATCAATGATATAGTTTTGTTGCGCCTCACCTTGTTTTCCCCATTTCTTTCCTCCGTCTCCCCAAAAAATGGAAAAAAAAATCCTTTTTGTACTTCTTTCTCCGTTCCCTTCAAGAGTGAAAATTATGAAGTCAAACATGGCGCCCATTCTGTGAAAAGTGAAGATGTCTTTTTAGGTGTTCAAAACTGGAGCTGCACTTTTTCCTCAGTAAATAGTGGACGAAGATCACGGCTCATGAAGAATGCACGACTATATTAATTTTGTTTTCCTTTCCCTCGTTCTTCCGACGTCTTCTTCTGCTTTCCTGTTGTCATTTCCTGGGTGTCATTTGTGACTGAGACCCATACTGAAGCGTCTTAGATACATTTGTATTAGTTCAGTCTTAGTTTATAGAGGGTGCCTTGTGTTTTATGTGGGAATTTTTACTCAGTTTTTAGCCTAAAATTAAACGAAAGTAGCTTGTATTTAATTATTATTTAGTTTAGCTTAATTTAGTTTACTTTAGATTTGGGCTGAAAAATGAGCAAAAATTACTAGATGGAACACGTGGCGCCCTCTGAAAACTCGGACTGAACTAATATGGACGAATCTAACATGTTTCAATAGAGACTTTTTATTTAGAGTTACAAATTCTCCTCCTAAACCTTATACATTCTTGTTAAAATGTATATGGGTTAGCGACTCCTCGTAGCCGCTGGGAGGGAGTGGGAGCAATATAGGAACCCTTAAAGCGTCCCAATAAGCTTCCGTAACAGCCGACCTGTTCCATGATGTATTAAACTACTGAGTGTGGCCTTCTTTGTTACCACGACTGCTGAAAAAGAATTTTACGCGCTATGAATCCACTTCAAGAATCCACGCTGGCAATTCCACCAGTTATTTTTTTAATGTTGTACCTTAGAAAATTAACGTGCTTTACTACGATCGAAAGCTAAGCGATGTAGAGTGAATCTACAGCAAAGAAAATTGTGGAAGAAGGCGTCTCGTCGCAACTTATAAACCTAGTGCACGGAATTTAAAATCTTTAAACCGGCAATAAGCTAATAGAACTTGGCAAAAACTCAATCAATCAATTAACACCAATTTTTAAATAAAGAAGGTAAAAAGGTCACTACAGAAGTGACTTAAAAATCTGGCATTTCCGGTAAAGCAGGGGTTAATTTTTTGTGGTGAGGCCCTGTTTCGAAGCATGTGCCTAACTCTGTGGAAAGATTCGGAGTAATCCATTCCCTACGTATATGTGTGAATTATAACCTCCTGGTATTGCTACCAGTAGTTAAGGGGACCCTGTCTTTTCTATAATGTCTTATAATGCCTTTTCAACTAATGATGGTGACGAATGCTGTGAACCACCATAACACACTACAACATAAAAGAATTCTTGTTAAAATGCTGACGGACTATTGCTGACACAGAAGTAAAGCAGTCTTGTTAGTCTTCTTCAAAGTTAAATTCGCAGGCCTTAGTTAACTTCTGTAGAGGCTGCCTCCTGAATTTTGGTCTTAAATCGGTACTGTCTTCCTTTTGCAGGTGATACCGTTTTCCGGGTGATTGTAATGGTTTACAATGGAAATTCCATCGTACATTCCATGGAAAAGGGCGTTGCATATTGACTTCCAGACAGATTCCAGCAAATCAAAGTTGGCCGATGTGTCAACAGTCCCTCTGCTCTTGGAATTGTCTAGCAAAGCTGTCGTAACAAGCAACAGTCTAACAAAAGCGATAATATCTTCAGCCCCAAAACATATCATCTGGGATCTGATGAAGGCAGCAATTGTAAATGGCTCAACAGGACAGAGTAATTTTATAAATGATACAGTGCGTTAACTTAGCTTTAAGTTGTGACAATAATCTATGCAGCTGATTCCATAAAGACAGGTAATAGTTTGTGGCAGCTTCGTTTTTAGATCTTATCATTACTAAAGTAGGAACACGGCAAGTGAACAGACTACACAAAACCCACACAAAACCACGAGCATACTCAACAAGCTAGGAGCTTCCTTTTTGGGCAGTTGTAATAAGGAAGCTTAGGTCATAATTAACGCACGACAGTGTGGGGAAGGTCGAAACAATTTTAATTTTTTTTATTGTTTAAGCAAATGTTTAGTTAATTAATAAAGGAATTTTTTTGGTAAAGTCCGTATGATTTTTACCGAACTTTTTGTTTAGTTTACTTAAAGTCGAAATTCTTCAAGTTCGTGTTTCTTTTTTTCCTGAACCGAGGGAGGGGCGGAGGGGGGTGGGGTCCAAAACTATAGCCCAGGGGACCGGATGCGACCAGTGATGTACTTTAGCCCAGGCTTTATTTCCAATTTCATGCTATTATTCGGTTGTTTATCCTTTAGAAGGAATTTTCATTCCTTGAACAAAGTCAAGGTTGCTTTTGCGGCTTTCGCGATAATCTCTTCTCTCACTTAGGGCGTCCGCGCACTGAGCGACCAGTGGTAGTGGCGGCCAAAAAACATGGCGACATGCCGCGCGGTCACGTTCTTTTCTCATTGATAATTCTCGATCACGTGGTGAAAATGAATACGGAGCAAGTGTGGTCGCCCTGTGGCCACCTGCACGCCACCCGGTATCCTAGTGGCTGCGGCGACAGTCTGGCCACTGCGGCCAAGTGCACGTTGCTACATACACCGTAAGCATTCTCGTTGGCCGCAGCAACCTGGCCGCTGTGTGCGCGGTGGACCTTATGGCCGGTTGCTATGAAGGGAGGAGTGTGGGTCAGTGTAACGACCCCACTCCTCCCTTTCTAGTTCGTTCCAGAGCCAGACTCGCCAGGGCTTTAGTCAAAACCACAGCCAGGACTAGACTAGGACAAATCCTGCCGAGGTTTGAAAGTTTGTGGAGCCCCTGGCCTAAAATGTTGCAATGGATGAAATTGGTCAAAATAATTACTAAATACCTGGAAATTGAATCGAATTGAATCTGGATCAAGCGGAAGTCGACGAGCTGGAACTGATTGTCAAAACCAAAACTGACTGGAATGGATTTGAAGTATTTAATAAAGAATTTGGCAATGAACTAAATTGTATTGGTAAGCAGCAATGACTTGGCTGAATTGAATTAGATTCCCGGAGTTGAATCGGTATTGCTTCTCGCAGGATACACGCTAGAAGTAGAACTGACTTGACTTGACTTTTGCTCGACTCGGAGGTAATGAACATCTAATCCACCCAAATGGCAATGTGCCCCACAATGATATAAAATTAAGCGAATGTTTATAGTGAACATTTTCCACAGATGGAAAATGTGTACAATATGTTATTACGTTTGTTTGCGCCCTACCCACTATGTTTAGGATTGACTTGTAAGATATCAGTCATCAGCAAGACTGATATACTCTTTCCGTTTTTGGTGAATCCCAGGACAAAGTAACATTTACAACATATCTTACGTTTTTTTTTTTAATTCGGTGAACAGTTCATCCATCACAACCACCTGATAGTAAAATGATTAACAATTAAGAATAACTTCGCTTTACCACAGTTAGGCAGCTAGGCAACGGAAAAGCCGTGAGCCACTATTACCACGCCTTAGGATTTACAAGGTGATCTCGGTATTACAAGGTGATCAGACAAGCGGTCGTTTCAAGAATGGTTGAAGGTCCTCCATGCTTTTTACAAAAATCCTGTACTGTCGGCTGGTTCACAGTTTCGGCCCTCAGGGCTTTCCAGTTACGGACAATCCGGACTGAATAGAAGCTTAAGCAGAAATTCGTTTGTGCCGCCTGGACTGCGAGGTTCCAATTATGGCCACTAGTGTTTAGCGAACGTGGTTCCAAATCAAAAATAGGAGATATACTGTGATATTTCCTCACAGAATTTTGTAAGTCGAAATTAGGTCAAATCTAATTCTGTGTAAACTCTACTAATTCCAAGCCTATCCTAACAAGGCATTCTACGTAATTTAAATCTTGAAATCCATGTAATCGCTTTGTAAACTTTCATTGGACCTAGTCTAGAAGATCAATATCCAATTGTAAAAAAGGACCCCAAACTGGGGTAGCATTCTCAAGAACGGGTCGCACAAACACCTTGACAGCCCAAACCTTAATATGATTGTTTCCTGAGGTAAAACATTTGTTTACTATTGTTGCACATTGAAAGGCCAGGGCACAGGCCTTACAGCATTAGAATGATGACTTAAGGTTTTGGGTAATCCAAATTCCAAGATCACAGACTTCCGCAAGTGTTGGCAGGATAGCTTGTTCTAGGCAATAGTATAGAGACGAGAATTTTGAGAACCAACATGAAAAGTAAAGCATTTGGGAACAGAGAGTGGTAGCTGCCATGTCTTTGCCCAATTTACGTTACAGATTTCGGAATCGAGCGCCACTGATTTTGAAAACAAAATAGTTTTCTGTTCCAATTTTATTATTGTCAGCAAATTTAAATGCAATCGTCTGATCGTTACTGAATTTCAGGCAATTTTGATAAATTACAAAAAGCAGGGGCCCGAGGACACAGGATATAGGATAATTATGATCTTTAACAACACATAGGTCCTAGGGACACATTATGCAGTGGTTAAAGCAATCCTAGTTGGCCACTGAGTTTTGCTATGGTATTTTTAGTCGATATTGTGGGACGGCCGAAAATTCATGATTTTAATTCTTCACCACCTTAGTTGAACAATTAAGTTGGGACAGGGCTCTCTACAGCACTGGTCGGATCTTGGATGAAAATGAAAAATAGCATTACGAGACTGGGTTGGTAATACGGCCACCAAAAGCGCTGCTGATGCGATTGACTTGTGTGGTTGCCACATTTTGTCAACCGAGGGCGGCACCCTCCGTACAATTTGCCAAGGAACGTGTCGCTTGTTTTTTTTTTCGCTTTTTTTTTTTTTTTTTGCAAACTCAGAGAAATACTTTAACTGTGGCTGAGTGATATTTTTAAAAACTATTTAAAATACTTTTATAAATAATAAAAATTTGCTACCAAAATCTACGTAAAAATTAAAATTATTATGTCGAAAACCGCCACTAGCTGCCAGTAGATGTCGTCACGTCTCCCCGTACAAAGATGCTACCTTGAAGAACAGACCTCAACGAAATAAACCAGACGTGGTGGCTATTTTTTCTACCCCCCTAATATCGTTGTAGAGTGGGCCAGTTAGTTTACTGACCATGGTTGGGAACAAGCCTACAAGTACTAAACCTTTTACACATCACTGTGACCGTTCTGTAGCCTATACGTATGCAGAAACCTTCAAACAACGCTACATTCAAACAACGCCATTAATGTCCTTTCACAAATGCTGCCCACTCTTGCCACACAACTGAACCACTTATTCAATTCAAAGGAGGACATTCAGGGGGACATTCAAAGTGGGACAGGTGGGCGAGCGGATAGCACGACCACTTTCTGCCCGGGAGTCCGGGCTCGATCCTAGGCGGAATCATCCGCCCCCTGGCATTTTCGGGAAGAGAAGGGCCCTGTGGTGCCTCGTGCTCATGTCGACTGTGGCATGTCAAAGATCTTGGGGTTTTCCGCTTGGATTTCTCCGATTAAATTGTCCCTCTCGCCGTCTACTCATAATCATCCTCATCTTCATCTGTAGGTGACGATAGGCTATGCGGCCGCCATTAGGTGACGGAGAGCGGCCTGCACCCTGTTTCAAAAGGGAGAGCCGCTATCAGTCAGTCAAATTCCATAATATTTCATAAGGATCAGGTATGACAAACGTGCTGCACTGCATGCTGGTCAGCAAGCTATTCATCACCAATGCTCTATGCTCCAAGTCACCATCAAAGAAATAGAACAGAAAAGGACTGGGGTATTCTCGTCACTGAGGATCTCTGTTGGACCACCTAGTGCACCAGTGCAACGTAGTGGCCAAGAGTTCGGACTATTTCGAAGAAACTTTGGAACCATCCTAGACAATTTCACGCATGTGTACAAGACTTGCAAGCTGTTGCACGAAAATGTGTTCTTCACTCAAGTATGCGGTTTTCGGTCAGTGAAGTAATTGTTTTGAACGGCTAACGAGTTACCAGATTGTAGGCAATTTCATACTCCCAATTCTCGACTATAATTGCTCTATTTGGATCCCATATCTTATGAAAGATAAATTATCGAGAATATGCAGTACTGAACTACCAGGTTAGCCAAGGATTCAAGAACCATGTAAGCACCATGTAAGAACCATGTAAGAACAGTGTAAGCATTCCTTTGCCCATCACGCGGGGTGGATCCTTGGATCTTTCTGCCAGTGTTGTCGATGCTGACTGTATCAAGTGTTTCAAAAACATACTCTGCAAGTTTACAGTTTAAATCTTTTAGCTTTTTTTGTTATATTTCAAGTGATGGAGCCCTTAAGTGAATCGGTTCTTGCTTTCAAACTAGGTATTAACATATTAAATTACAGCAACTCAAATGCCAAACCACTGCAACCAAGCAGTAAAAAAGGTAGCTACTCAAATAATTAAATAAAAAAAATTATTTAAATAACATACTGAAATAGTTCTGTATTTTAATTTATTTATTTTTCTTTCTTTTATATTGATTAATGAATTTATTAGCGTTTATATTTGTGATTGTATTTAATTTTTAGTTTTATTTATTTTAATTATGTATATATTTATTTGTGTGGCTATTGCTGGCGTTTTTACTGCATGGTTGTTTAAATTTTGTTTGGCTTTTGATTTGCTGTATTTATAGTGACTGGAACGGCCGCTTTATGTTTCCTACGCGAGATTCAGTTTTGTGGCATTAGAGGGCAGCAGGTGCTCCGCGCGAACGCATGAATGGTTTCGTTCAACCTAGCGTGATTTGCTGTTTCGGTTTTGAGAAGGCGTAGGGTTAGGCTGGTTGGCGAAAGGCCTTTGTTTTTTTTTTTTGTTTTTTTTTTGTATCTTGTACGCTTGTTGCCAATTTATGCCAATTTAACGATTACTCATGTATTCGAATTCATAATTAACCTGTATGAATAGTCATTATTGTCTAAATCTAAACGAGTGCGATTGGTTTTTACTTTCCATTTGTGAAGGCTATTTGTTTGGGATTCAATGAATCGTCCGAGAAAACCTTGTTTTTCGTTCGGTTGTAATCAGGGTAGATTAGTAGGTATATAGTGACGCTTTTCTGAAAACGTGTTGCAAATAAGATCTGCCTTCCACCAACGGTACCAGAAGGCAGCACTTGTCTGGTTCTCGTATAGGAGCCGAAACTCGAAATAAAAGTTGGTGGCGTCGTTGCCATGGTAACAATACCTGCGGAAATAGACGAAATACTCGTGGGTGGGCTACATCCGAAGTTGAAGAACTTATTCTGTGTTCGATTCAAACTGTATATAGTTCGTTACAATAAACGTAAACCATGGAAGAAGCTTCAGCTGAACGGCCGATGGACACGCTTGTCGGACGTTTCGGAACACAAAAACATGCGTTATACTTAGCTCCACTCGTAACGATAACCCGCTTTAACAGAGAATGTTGGATCTAAAAAATAAAACTTGATTAGCCAGATTCTGATCTTTCTTAAAATTAATTTAATGTCCTAATGTAAATTATGGTGTATTTTAAGCAATTCTTATTGTGATCAATTTGTTTTAGTGACGCTAAATAGTTTTGATCACCATGATGCTTTGCGTTCCGTTACTTGACGACAGCACCCTCTGGCGGTAAATCGCTGAAAGCTGGTACTTCTTTCGTCCAAATGTTTACCGTTGTCAGATAAAGAGCGGCACTACCTATATATTCTTCTACCCTGGTTGTATTTGTGCTAAATTCAATGAATCGCTGCTTGCAACGGCTAAGCAAATTAGCCATTGTGGTGGTTGTCATGGTATTGCCCAACGTAACTTTCGTTCCAACCTAGGTGGAGCAACTTGTGGTCATCAAATCGGCAGGCACTTATAACCCACCTTTATCTAGCAATGCCAGTGTAGTGCACCAACAGGTACCAATTATTATCCTCATTTATTAGCAGTCAATCAAAGATGACTACAATGTTCTTATAGTGTCTTATACAATCTTAAATCATGCAGACAAGGCTAATTTGATAGCATCAAACATTGCGGTACAAAGGCCTGGTAATTTGTCTCCCACTATTTCAACCTTATATAACATTCTTGGAACAAATTACCAGTTCCAAGTCGGAAATTAATCTGAATGAGGAGTGCTGCCTTTGGGCACTAAGGTGTCATGCTCTCCACAATCATTAAATCTGAAACACAAGTGTGTTTTTGTGTGTGAGGCGTATGAATGGGCAATCTGTATGGCTCTTACTGGTATAATCAAAGCTACTTAAAGAGAAATTAAACTACAGTGAGCAGATAAATAAACAAACACCCGTCGTAGCATCATCGCTCTTCGCTGTAGCCCTGGGATGCTGTTTAATTATTTATTCATTTATTTATTCAAAATTCATAATTATAACACTTAGTTAATTACACCTAATTGAGATCTCTTCCTTTCCTGCCATGTTTACAACGCTTGCCTATCGTTCAGTTTGGCCTGGTCGGTTACGATAACTTTCCAATTCTGAAACGTAGAAATTTATTTCTGATCGTCCATTCTTCGGAAGGATTCGCTTTAAAATGTTCGTTTAACACTTTGTGGATCCACTGAACACAATTTGAAAAGAACTCTCGACCTCGGAATTTGCCTTTCGTTTCTTCAAGTTTTCCTCAGGTTGGCAAAATCCAAGATGGCGGCCGTTGTAAACAAAAGAAAGGTTCCGAGTTTTCAAACTGGCCGGTCTTTTCCACAATTAGTTTTCCTTCATGCTGTGGCCAAATCTTCCACTGTTTACAACCCAAAACGTCCTGGGCCCATAACCTTTATGATGTAGGGATGGGATTGCCTTTAAAAGTCCCCACTCATAAATATAGCAAAGACCGGGATTGTGAATAGATAGCCTAGCAGTTAGGGAACATTGCGTGGCAACTTACATGGCAGTCGGGCTGTGTTTATACAATGCATCCGCAACGTTACAGTAAAACTGTGCCGGAAACGAATTGCCAGTTTTTTGTACTGTAATTTCACGGAAATTTTTAAGTGTGCAGTCAGAGGGACTTTCAAACCGCGCACTTGAGCACTTGATGGTCAATTATTATTAGAAAATTGTTAACACCAAGTGCTAGACTTTCGTTTGGTTTAATGCGCCAGAATTCATTTATTTATTAATATTTACGATCATAACTTTTATTTTTTGCTTTATGTTTCGTTTTAATTTATCTTGAACATTAGGAAAAATCTAACAGAATTTAGTATATGGTTTTACGAACGTGTCATAAAAGGTAAATAAACTTCTGGTGCCTACGTGTGAAAAAAGTCGGTACCAGAAGCCCGATATGGCAGTGGTGAACCATAAAACTCAGCAACTCTGGAACTTAGACCATGGGGGAACTAACAGCTTTTCCCCAGATCCCCTAACAGCTTTGTTTGCTCCCCTCCCCCTCCGAAAATTATTATTGGCTATGCCATTGATATCGAGCTGCTAGGTAAATAACAATGCGATACAAAGGCTGGATTTGATTTTAATTGATATATCTTGAGCCTCCTAACCCTCTAATGACTGGGAACCCATCTAAACAATTTGGGATTGTCTGTAAATTAGCTTTCAATGATAAATCTGATTCTAAATTACGTTGCATATTGGCGTTCGGTGTCGTAATGACTAGCTGGTTGGTCCTTTGAGCCTCATGTTGCAATCCTATTGCCTTCCGTGTAAAGTACTAGAAAGGCTTTCGGTAACGAAGTTGGCTGTAAGGCCACAGTGCGATCGATACACATACACATTTCGGTGTTTTTTCGGAACTACATATTCTTAAGGGTTTGCAGTGGGGAGCGTCGCTGGAACCCCAAGGCTAGACTAACAAAATATTACGAAACCAATAGGCTACTCGGAAAAATTTGATTCAGCAGAAAGTAACAACCTACTGATCCAATTCGTAATTTAGGATGGACCTCTAAAAATCAACATTGTCCAAATCCGAGGCATTTCGAAAATAATGTTCATGTGGGGAAAAGCGTGACAACATGTCGCAAAGCTTAAAAATCAGTAACAATATCTTATCAAAAACCAAAACACGTAAAAAGATTAGAAGTACAAAGGAAAGATACTTATCAAAATGGCCGAAACATTCTCCAAGTTAATCAACATAATGCTTCAAACGTTAGTGATGTCTTGAACATTGCCATCGCTCTCAGCGTTAAGAATGTTTTGGTCCTCTGCTATCAGTCCATTGAAGAGCCAAACCATTCTAAACTTGTGGACTCTTGTAACAGTTTTGGTTTTTGAAATATAGGCAAGGCCTTGCAAGTTATGAGTAGGCAGCCCCTGAAATACGAAGTTCGCTGTTTTCCTTGGCCTAGTTGCTTCAGTAAATAGTTCGATGCTGTAACAAATCCGGCAAAAAAAAATAAAGAAAGAAAGACTCAGGAAAGTAGGTTTGATAAAGGCTTTCTGAACTAATTAAATTAAGCTCAATCGTGTTAAGTGCCAATTGTTTCAACAGTAGGCTATGCATGGATTAGTTCAATAACGTTTACATTTCATCTCTTTTTAAGGAAGTGAAGTGGAAATGCTCTTACCTGCCTGGCCGAGTAGTGTCCTGCGTCTACGGCATTTGTGCACCGACCAATATAACATCCTTTCTACCCCTTACTTCTACCACAACTCTACCGCAGACCGGACCCGTTACCGCAAGGTATTGCAAGAAAGCATCATGTATACTGGCAATTTGGTATCAGCTTTCCTGCTTATCGTAAAAGAAAAAATTGACACTTCGTTGCGCTGCCTCGATCTCCAAGGCTTTCCAACAGGTTAGATGAGACAGACGAGGGAGAAATGCTGCCAACATAGTGATCAGCTAAAGATGACAAGTGAGCAGCAATGATGACGGGAAAAAATTCGCATGTCATGAGATCGGGAATAGAACCTGGGTCTTAGGAATGGGCTCCAAGCGCTGGACCAATACTCTAACTTGACACTTCCAAGATAGCTGCTAACTTGCCACATGATTTAACGTCAATATACAATAAACTGATGTCAAACGGTGTCTGAACTCTTCGTGAATTCACAGACTCAACGATACTAGAATCTCTTCATTACCGCTTTTCACTTGCTCTTCGTAGCATTTCACAATGTTGACGTCATTATATTATATTATATTTCTAATATTTACAGCTAATTTCGTCAGTTTGGAAGTGAGGCTACTAATAGATAACGTTTCAACAGAATAAATATTATTATTATTGGTATTTTTTGAAGCACTTATAGACCTATTCCTAGCCATGCACATTATAGTTTTGATGACTTTTAGTAGAGGGACCTGATCACACATGATTCATAAGTAAACTGCAGGTTATGATGAACATTTTAAGAATTAGAGGCAGTCGGTATCACTTCCGGTTTAGCTATCAGTCATCTTCAAAGTGACGCTTAAGTTGCCACAGAAAACAACTATGCGGCGCAGGTGGCAGGCATTTCGCGAAGTGACACAAGCCTTCCACTTCCTGTCATTCCCACACCAAACGATTCCAGAATCTGCCTTTTATCTTCTTCAATGCTTCATCATTCTGTGCTATTCTGCAGCCAGCGAAGATTAAAAGTGTAAATGAAGCTTGCAAAGATTTATTCATTGTCTTGACACGAACCATGATCAACATTTCACCTACAGCTGAATTACTTATGGAACATTCAATGAGATCAGGTTTGCAAAGCGAACGCATCTGGAGTCAAGATTTGATCACCCTCGTGAAATTGCCATGAATGCAATGGTTGGTAAACGGTAACATCTGCATTTCTTGATAGTCTGCACTTCCAGAAGTTTCCCAAGCACTACAATCTTTTGACCTACAAGTGCAAAAAAAGGCTACCAGAGATTGCGTAAATGCACGAGATAAATGTAATATAAACTGCAGTTTGGTGTGTTTTGTGTTAAGGAGACCGCCAGAGCTGAGAACTGAACGTACGCTCTAGTTTTAATTGTTTTGTGTTTTTTCTATTATCTGTAATTTATTGTGTAAATTGTTTGTTACTTGTTACCTTTGTAACTTAGGTAATGAGCAGCGAGCTGATATTCGCAATAAAAGCTTGGCGATCATTATAGTCTCCGCCAAGAAAGAAGTCCAACGCGTTTCAAAACAGGGGTATGCGTTGTGCATGCCGGCTGCGTCGTTTACCTTGCAGATATCCGCCATGGCTAAGCAGCCAACGTGTGCTCATATACTAAATCTGCTAGGGCCATAATTTGGGCTAATCATGCACATCGAACAAAAAGCTTGAAATTTGAGTCATGCAAGTAATTCTTAGTAATACAAATAGAAATAGATTCTCCTTGACTCGCGAAATACTGAAAAACGTTCCAAATAACACCCCTAGCTTGACTTGTTGACACGAACTTTCTTTCTTGTTGACACGAACTTGATCGGAAAGCGACGCCATTGTTGTTGGTCTAATAGCGTTGCCACGACGACGCAGTTATAGAGTATAAAGGCAAGGCGCACTTTTTTCCATGAAAGATTAGTAGTCATAAAATGACCATATAAGGAAAGTCTTCTTTTTTGGCGGATAGTATAGTTCTCGCCGGTATCAGTTTATAAAAGTCGAATGTTCAAAATTCATGGCTTTCTTTGTCAAGACAAGGCTGACTGCAGACCAGATCGTGATACAACTAACATATTGTTACTTATTACTAACGTAAGATATTTGTTACGAATGTCACTCACTGCATTCTTGAGGTTAAAAATCTTTAAAAAAAATTTTACCAAATAAAATCTTTTTTTTCGGTCAACCTGGTGCTTGACTTGGTTTGGCAAAAGGGAATTAGTCACTAAATGCATTAAACAGATGCATGGCTAGCCTTTCCAACCATCCCCCAGCAAGACTGGCGTGTATATCACGTAAAACTTTATGCTTGAAGCTGCCTCTACCGCATTGAAACCATCTGAAATTGCACATTTTTAAGCATAATTCTGAATGAGGCTAGTAGCTAACCGAGGGTGATATAGAATACCTCAATCTTAAAATGTTCATCAAGACGTACCCTTTCACTAGTTAAATACTTCTAGCAGTTTTCTACAGTCAAGCCGCGCTACTATTGTCGATTTGTTTTCTTGTTGCAGTGCTACTTGATAGATTTCGGGGTAGCTGTTATCTAATGTTAATTAATGGTAGCAAACCGTCTAATGTTAGAACTGTGTATTCAACTCCTTTAGAACTATAATACAACCTAACTATAAATAGTTAAAACGATTTCACATTCCATTAAAACAGTAATTGACTATTAAAAGTTAAATTTAAAACACATGAAATTTGTAGCACGCCTACTTTTATTTGTGCTTTGTATGTCAAAACTTTTAGCTGCTCCACATTGTGTTGTAATTTTACCTTCACTTGACGTCTCATTAATTTCCCATATATCAGAGTCGCAATTTTTAATTTCATTACACTGTCTATGAATTAAAGGATCGATAGATGGTCAAACGTTTGAGTACGCTGAATCAATTAAGAGTTCTTCACTCTTCATATACTCCTGCTGCTGCAGAGCTGGATTGAAGAGGAAATTTTATGTATTTCTTCACCCTTCTGGATTTTAATAATAATAATAATATATCTTTATGGCAGTAGCAAAAGGGAGATGGAAGGACCAATTCTGGCCACTAATTCCCACGCCCAAAAAATTAAACAGAAATTGTATGGCAAAAATGTGCAGTCATCGACGACATTGTCAATGAAAATATGAGAAAAAAAATAAATAAGTAAATGAACAAGTCAATATTAGTTGGTCACGGAGTCGGTCTAAAACATGTTCGAGCCTGGATAAATATTTCTGCAAATTAAAATGCTTCAGCCCAATTTTAAAAGCCTCAATTGATGGCAACGTAGCCAACTCATCAGGAAGGTCATTGCACACCCGCACTACACGATTGCAAAGAAAAATTTACGACAGTCCGTCTTAAAAGAATCAGTTGCAAGTTTCTGAGAATGCCCACGTGTACACCCACCGGCTCATAATTCAAAAAATATGGAAGAATCGAAATTAACTAAGTTGTGGAGTAAAGAAAAGGTTAAATATAAGTCTGCCTTTAATCTACGAAGCTCGAGTGAATCCAAGTTAGTCATCTTCAGTCTTTCGAAATATGGTTTATTTTTCAACCCCCCATAAGCATTTGGTGAAGCGACGTATGATAGTTAGAAGGTTGGAAGTTGATTGTGAAAATACTTGCTATTTCGATTGGTTACTTGCTGATGTTGTTTTATGTGTACAGATTGCGTGCTGGTATGTTACAGACGGTATGTTCAATAAGTGCACTGAATGCACGATAGAAGAATTAAAGCTGTGCTGATGTCATAGGACTGATCAGAGGACTGACAGTAATGTCTTTGCAGGCGATAATTGTGTTCGTCGACTGGCTACTCATGCCATCAGGTTAAATGACACACAGGAAAGCCAGAGTGACGAAGAGGGATGCAAATGTGAGTAGAAGATCAAATTAATTCGTAATTTACTCTACTTGTACAAGATAATAGTGAATTTTTTGGCATTATGGTTCATAACCAACAATTCGCCCTATGGCAGCAATTCCTCCTCCTCCCATCCACTCCATTCCCTTCCTACTACATCTCCTTCCTCCACAGTTCAGTCTCCACTTCCTTAATCCGCTTATCCCATCCCCTCTCCTTCTCAAGACTTCCAACCTGCATCGGACATACTTTCTCACCAACTTCATGCTATGGACCACCCACTTGGTTCACACCCCCTCGTTTCTGCACTGCTTCTTTGGTTTCGCAACATCTCCGCGGTTCGAAGATCCTCCTATCAAACTTTTCCATCGTTTCCCTACCCTCAAAACCTAACCATCCCATTTCACCCTGACCACTTCCTTTGCAGCAAGGCTACCAAATGCTTATTTTCGTTAGCTTCACTCACTTAATCAGCGCCAAGCTTTTTATCGAATGAAAAGTTGTCGCATGATGTAATCTCTTTCATTGCATTGGGGTCTCTTCCACACCATCTGTAGGGGTTCCCTCATCCTCCTCTCAAATTCCAACTTCATCATCTCTTACCTACCATCACAACTCAACCACCTCGTTTCCCCCTGACCACTTCCTTCGCAATGAGACAAACACGTTCTGCTTTTTGTTCAGTTCGTTCCTGCATCAGCTCATTCTCACACAGCTTACAACGGAGAAATGTGATTTCCACTGGCGATAACTTGGAACAGTTCTTTGGTCAGTATTCCTCATCATCATCATGATTTTCTGATCTATTTTTTTTTAAGAACCACACCTAGGTAGTCCTCTAATCTGCGCCACGTTTCTTTTTTATCAAGCAAGTAGTTGTCGCGTGTTGTGATCTCTCTTGTTGCATTGGAGTCTCAAGATAGCGAGGTCTGCTCGCTTTGCTCCAATAAGAGGGCATTGTGCCAAGTTGGCTGGTTACTGGTCTTAGTGGTCGTTCCTTAGTTTAATGACTTCACTACTTTCCATGAACAACCCTTTTATGGAAACTTGAAGGCTTATTTTATACCATTTTTGGTTTCAGAGCCTTCAGAGGAGTTAAAAGCGCGAAAAATCACATCTGTCTTCATCTATACATTCAATGGGATCAAGTTTGTATTTGGTTTTGGTTCCATGGGGAAGCACCATGTCCTGCCTGTTTAAGTTGGTCTCAAATGCTACCTTCTAGCAACGACTGAAACGAGCTGGTTCTGTGGTGCCTTATGTAGGCAGCCCTTGCTATCTGGCACCTCCGTAACACACCAGTTGCAAAAGGTTTACTGATGATTGACGAGGGACCAGCAAGCCCGAACCGTGGTGCAACCACTTACATCCTGTTCGGGACTATACACCATGTACTAGGATGCTCTGGTTAAATACAAGGCCCTGACACCACACATTCAACAAGTTGAATTCTGCCTGGATCGGATTTAACTTCTAAGCTTTATCTTCTATCTCAGTGATGAACTACTATCTAGTTGGAGATTCTATGGGAGACACTCCAGCTATTGTCCGCCATATTTGGTCGGACCTACATCTATTACATACAGATACCGGGGACTAACTCCACAGGTTCTTTCATGTTGCACACATCAACTTAAAAGATACAGTATGCTAGTGAGCTGCCTTGTTACAACAACAAGGTGTATACATTGGCAATTACAGTAGGATGACGTAATTTCGTTAATTTGGTGGGAACACACAATTGTATCTCTATATTCCTAGCACTCTAGGTGAGGTCAGCAGAACTAGAATACTTTCTCCAGTGTCTCCAACGGTGTTCCCAGTCCATGGGCCTTCTTGGCAGATTTAGTTGTGAAATCATTACTTACTATAGCACACTTTCAGTTACTATTCAAGTCCTAAACCAAGTACTCTTCTTCCAGACACTGTATTTCTGGACTGTGCCTTGCAAACCAACGTGACCCTCAGGGTTGTGAGTCGAGCTCTGTCGCTTTCTCGTTCTACTCCACACCAGCTTCGCTTGATGATTTTGAATTTAGAGATGAGGAGGTTGGATTCGTCTGTTTTGCATCTCATGGATCAGCTCTGGGACATGGTAAAAATTTTTTTTTTTTGTATGAAAGTCTGGAAATAGATCTAAGGGACGGTCATTATTTATGGCCTGGGAGGAGGCTGGAGGAAATGAAATGTAACTACCAAGTTTTCGATGACCCAGACCTTTAAAAAAATCTTGATTTGGGGGG
>JAHWFP010022972.1:18916-35555 GCA_023313725.1 Lithobius niger
GACCCAGACCTTTAAAAAAATCTTGATTTCCCCCCCCCCCCCACAAGAGGCAAAAATATAATGTGCCCCCCCCCCCCCCCCCCCAAAAATGAACTTTTCCTATACCTATTGATACTGTCTGCAGATGATTTCCTGTAGACAAATTAAGTAAGTAGCTCTCCACACAGACAATAACCAATAGTTGTAAGGAAACGTGTATCGTTTTTAATGAAACGACGTTGGGTTAAAAACGTTCCATAAAATGTTCCTTATACCCATCTCTTGTCGAGCTAAGTATGATGAACACACTGTTCCAGCACCCGAAACACAGAAGAAGCTGAAAGTGCCATTTTTGAGGTCCAAAAATTACTTTTTCTTCTAGTTTGGCATTGTGTTTTTGACCTCCCCCGGCCCCCCCCCCCCCCCTTGATGGGACCTGAAAAATTTATGACATCCTCCCCTCGACAGAGTCCACACAATTCATGATCCCTACAATTTCCTCCGGTTCCCCCGGTGATAAATAATGACCGATCCCTAATTTGAGTGAATGTTAAAGGACAAACAGTGGGCATTAAGACTAGTTTTCTTAGCACATTTAATAAATCCTAGAATGAAAAATAACTGCATCTTACCCAACCACAACTGTGCTAACTCCCAGAATGAGAGGAGGGAGCTTCCGGGGTGTAGTCATAAGAGCCAAACGTCAGATGGGCCAAGGGCTTCGTGGTGGATTGGTTGGATACATAAATTAAGAAAAAAAAATTGGTCATAATTATTTGCGGCATTTGTATCAGAGTGACATACTAGGAGACTTTAAAAATCGAAAAAAAACCTCATTACTGTCGAATGCAACTGTACCCCACCCCTGCTAACCACACATTTCACAAAGCCAATAAAAATTGAAGCTGCCTCTGGCCTACTATCTGCTTGTCGTGGGTTTGAGGGGTCACTTATTCTTAAATCCAAAACAGCCAAAGGCCGTTTTTGCTTAAGTCAACCGTAACAAAAATCATGTCCTGCTAGCTGTCTCAATAAAACTGATGGGATGATCCTGCTCAATGCTTTTGATATTGTTACCCACTTCAATACCTTTTTCGCCTTTACCCATGCACCTCTCCACCTCCGCCCCCATTGTTGCTACTGACCCTGTCCTTGTTCCGTTTCAATTTGCCGCCATTCAACCTGCCTTTCTTGCATGGAGGAAGGGTAGTTCCTGCGGCCTAGATGGTATCTCTCCATTTTCTTCAAAAACTTTGCATTTTCTCTTGCTACCCCTTTCTTTCTGGTTTTCCAAAATTCAACTCTTTCATGCATTTTTTGTTCCTGGTGGAGAGATAAAAAATATCGTCCTTGTCCACAAGGGTTGGGTTCTTTCACGAAGTTAAAAATTATCGCCGTATTAATCTGCTCAATGTCGCCTCTAAAATTCTTAAGCACCTGCGAGCACCTTATAATTAAGTTTCACAATCAACGGGGCTTTCTTTTTGGCCGTTTTTACTACAAAACGTATAATCATCTCACGTCTCTCCTTGATGCAGGCAGTCCCTGTGTTGCGTGTTTTATTTTTTTTTTTACTGTAAGAAGCCTTTGACTCGGGCTCCCACGTCACCTTCTCAAAAATCTCGACTCTTTCAGTTTCTCCATCTCTCTCATTGCCTGGGTTGCTCCTTCAACACCCGACGTCAATGTGTTTGTCTCTTAGGGCATATGAACGACTGGATCGCTGTCTCCTCCTGAAATCCTGAAGTGTCTGTCCTTGGCCTGCTGCTTTTTAATCTTTTTCTCAGTAACCTTTGAACTTATATCGTCTCTTTCAACTGCAGTTATGCAGGTGACTTCAAGCTACTTTACCCGGCTGCATCATTCCACCACCACGTTTATAAAGATACATCCATCTCGGCTTGAACTTCCACGATTGGCCTAACTCTTAACCCAGAAAAATGCGTCGTCCAGCATTTCGGGCATAATAACCCTCATCGCACTTATTCCCTTAATGAACTAAAATTTTCCCTAAGACTTCTTTCTCATCTTGACCAGGGTATCCCGATTGACGCGACCCTTAAATTTCAATCCTATACAGGCTGCATTATCTCCTAAGTTTAAAAAAAAAACCCATTTTATTCTGAAAAGTTTCGTTCGGGACGAGCCTACCCTTTTTTAATTTGCTCTTTCAAACCTTCCTCAGACCAACTCTTGATTACTGCTCTCAGATGGCTTGCCCCTGTTACACTTCTTTCCTTGCCCGCTTTGGTACTTGCTAATGCCTCGTGGGCTCCTTCTAATTAAAGCCATCTGACTCTGAATACTCCAAACGTCTTCAGCAACTCCCCCTTGTCCAAAGAGGTTGTCCAAAAAGAGGTGACCTCATTCTCACCTACAGATTTTCGAACCATTTTCTTGGCGTTAACAGTCCCAATTTCTTTTGCTTTCTGCCTCCAACACCAGGAAACACCCCCTCAAAATCCGGGCAATGTTTCCTCTAGCTATGTTTGGGATGACTTCTTTTTTGGCGAGCAAGTTATCAAACCATGGAACTCTCTTCCAGCCTTTGTGGTGTTGGCTTCATCTTTAAATTCTTTTGAAATCAGACTTTACTGTTTCCTAGTCTTGTGAGGTGGGGAAACAAAAAGATGTCTGCTGGCCCCATCTTCTTTTCTAATGGAGACAAAAAATTATATAACGGTAAGAAGTAAACCTCATGAGTAGCCACAATATTATACAGGCTGTTCACCTCCCAATACCCCTAGCAGTTAGTTACCTCACAGTGGTTCGAATCCAAGTCGAGTCAGTCTGAGGGAATCGATCTTTTGTTATGTTTCCAACTGGACGTTATATTTGCAGCAATTTATGTAGCTTTATTCGTTAAAGATTGACGTTAAATAACAACAAAATAGTGTTAATGTGATTATGCTAAAATATTGGGATTCAGCAGTGTAATCATTAAGATGTACTATGTATTATACAATAGTATTAATGTTGTATTGTTTACAGCCCATTCGTGGTTTATGTAATGAATGCAGCACATTACCACACGACAAACTGTTGTATTTTATCCGAGACCTTGGATCTCTAAAGACGTTGGTTGTCCTGGATTTGACTTTGTGTTTCATTGAATTCACAACCAATCCAGTCGTCTGTGTACGGTTTGGTGACGCACTTCAGTGTTTACCAGCTTTGCGAAGATTACATTTAAACAACAACAGCTTGGGAGGGCGCGTCTCTTCCATTCTCTATCGTTGCGACCAGCCGCTTGAGTATTTGAGTCTGGTGTCATGTCAGTTGGCTTTGGCAGATCTGGAGTTCTTAGCTTTTGCCCCGTTTATGTCCACACTGCTGGAATTGAACGTAAGTATCAACAGAGTGGTATCGGATCACGTTGAGACTTTCCTTGCAGTTCTGGCTTGTGCTGTGTCTATGTTAGTTCTGAATGCTACCTGCTGTGAATTCGAAGATCGTCACCTGCCCCTAGTTGTTCCTGCGCTTAGTCAGATGACGCAACTCAAATATATCGGGTTTGCCAATCAGGCGCTGACGTCAACTGCTCTTCTCCGTGACTGGCTGAATCTTAGCAGTATGAAAAACCTTGAGTGTGTTTTATTAACTCATCCCCAGGAGAGTTACCGATCTGATCAGCCCGATTTGTACGACCATGCTGTTGCTGTCTTATTGGAAGAAGCTGTGGAGAGTAACTTTGCTCAACAACGAAAGCAAACGTTACCTAATGAGCCTGCTGTTCAGTTTATTTGGAGTCTATAAGCTGTTAACTATAGGTTGGTAATACACAAATTGGGATTGAATTAAAATTTATTGATACAAATGGAACAATGTTTAGAATTAAGTTTTATACCGTTGTTGCAATGATGAAGTAATAGTTAACAAATGTTGGAAATGTTTCGTGCCGTGGATGTCAGCACCAGCACCTTTGGGGCTGATGTAAATGGTCCTCGATGGACCTTCCATGTCCTGTTGCTGGTGCATGGTAACACATCAGATTACTATTATTATCATACGTCCAACCAAAGACGCAGAAAACTTAACTCCATAAGGAAAAAGTAAAGAACCAAAATTAGCTGGAAATAGCAGTAATGATAGTAGTAATAAATACTATGAAGCCCACATATTGAACAGCAAGGGACGCAAATGAGAAGCAGTATTGGCCAGTCATCCCCGCACCACTGCACTGTGACTGAGGTTGGCACTAATGATCTGTCTGCCACCGCGCCAATAAGCTTTAATCTCCACCTCTCCCCCAATCATGTCTGAGTATTTGACTTGGGCCTTCAATGCACTAGACCATAATGATTACACGTTTAACGCTGGTAACGACTCTTTATATTCATTAACTGAATTTATTGATTTTAAAACTAGCAAAATTCTCTTTAGTTTTTTGAGAACTCATCAAAGTCCAACAGAATGCTCAAGTTTTTCGCCTTTCATTATTTAATTTTCGCTTTTTTTTAAATTTTTTTTATTCGTCGAGTTTGAGGTTTGCAATAAACATGGTTTTCCCTCGTGGAACATTTTGTATTATTTCTGAATTCAATATTTCTTCAACCTTTTGTTTAAAAATACTATGTTTTTTTTTAAAGTCGTTGCCTTGTACGGTTACCTCGTTTCTGTAGTTAAAAAAAAAAGGGGGGTGGAACGAATGCACCGAAATGCAACTACACCCACAGCTACAAACATGACGCACAATATTTGGTTTTATTTTCATAGCTTCTTCGTGCAAAAAGTTAAATATGTTCCTTGGTAACTTGGTAACTACACCCGACTAGTGGAACGATGGCCAGTTACGGACCGTCACTTGCTTGTAACTATCTTGCTGGTATTCGTCGCCAAATCCATCTGTCGCGAGATTTAGCACGATAATCATCAAGGCTGCCTATACGTAAAAGCTTAACGCTCGGTGTCACGTAGCATGCTAGACGCGTCGTCCAAGCGTTGCGCTGAACTGAAAGCACGAAGAACGAAAAACCCCAATCGTAGCATTGATTAGTGTTAGCGGGATGCACAAAAACGTGATATCTTCTCATTATTAGATTTACCGGTGTTGCAGAGCTAAACGAACATTATTTTACGGTAATGGTGACTATTCTTGAACGTCAAAGGATCGTTTAACACATTTTTAATGAGAATTAAAAACGCCGTAGCGTATCATACAGTACAATGCAAACGTACCTTGGTTGCTCTTCTGCTTGAAATTCATGAAATTAAACCTCCGGAGGTATTGTTTTGTCGTCGGGTGAAAAAATGGGTTCGTAGCATAAAGCCATTGTTGTTAAATTTTAATAATTTGGTGTAAATGCAGTGTTTTAAGTTTAAAATCCGCGTATAGCGTGTCACATGTACCTACCTTTCACAGTTCAATCCACAGTTCATTTTTGGGGTGTAAGTGGCGCGACTGGTGGCAGAATCGGTGGCTAACTGGACGACGCGTCGAATTTCTAACGTTAAGCCTTTACGTCTAGGTAGCCTTGCAATCATGTAATAAGTGTATTCTCCTGTTCGGGATTTTTTTAATTTTTAGAGAAGGTTCAGATGTATAGTAAGATCTATATTTGGGGTTTGTTTAACATCTCTGTAATACGACGTGTCACAGTGGCAACCGGACCACTGCACTGTGACCGAAGTTGGCACTCTTGATGTACCTGTCAACGTGCCATAAAGTCTGAATCCACCCTACCCCCGACTGGAACGAAGTCATTGAATCCAGCCAGAAAAGTAATGCATCACTGCATACCCCAGAAAAGCACGATTCAACCCCTTATAGGCCAAAATACAGTTATGCTCATAAAAAAACGTAAGCTATTGTTACATAATTGAGTTGGAATATATTAGGATGTGTTGCTTTATTTTGTATATTAGCAATGTGGAAGGACTTAATGACTTCCTGACTTGGCATGTTAAGCTTCCCCATTACTTAGTAAGCCTAATAAACAAAGAATTAAATCATATATACGAGTTCCAACCCTATTATTGTGTGCGCGGCGTATCTTGAGCCCTGGAAGTATTTTATGAGCGGCTACGTCTTCCTGGAGGGAGCGGCTTTAATCGACGGCCGCCATTGTTTTTGTAACCATTTTGGATATCAACAAGGCACTCTGCCACCAAAAACGTACAATCGATTATCGGTGTTCGTTCTGCAGCGAACTCAAGATAGGCCGCGCACACTTTACATTCCTGTTTTTTAGACGTAAGTTTCAGCCCAAGTGGAAACTCTGTTGCTCTGGTCTTTTCTGCCTGGTGCACCTTGTTGATATCAAAGTGTGTATGGCATCTATCAGAAATGAAACCCTGAATGAACGCCAAAACTTCGTTTAAATTGGAAAAGAATAAGAAAACTGTTTTATTTTAATAAGTTTTAGGGCTAACCATACAAAAATGCATTTTAGAGTTACAGGGGTAATGTGGACCCTGGCTTCCTAGCCGCATCAGTGAAGACATGCGGATGTCCGGATGTGTCTTCTTTTAAAGCACTTGGTTACCATGGTAAAAGGACTTTGAGTCTATTGGTTACTGGTCTAGAATCTTTTGGAAGAGTATATAAGAGGAAATCGACTACTGACCAAGTTCCAAAACAACTTCCTTCAGGAACTTGCACTGCAATACAAGGCCATTTTCCCGCATAGTCATTTTTTGCTAATTAACTATTAGTTTTTGTTACTTATGTTCAGCATGTACTAAGTATAATAGCCAGCCTCGGCCAGCCTACGCAAAAAAAAGAGCCATTGCACTTTGTTTCTGTTAGCATCACTTTGTATCGACGAGGGTTGACGCAACCAATCACCAGTTGCGCTTGGTACCCGTCAACCTTTCATATCCTGTGGTCCTGGGTCTGATGACTTTGGCTGTGGACTTCAATATCAAGCCTGTATTACAATGATTACTAATTACCACCTTGTAACAATTGTAACCTATACTGTATGCTTTTCTACCGCCATTGTTGTCGTTGCCTAGGACGTCCGGCCTGATGGGTCTCATGGTTACCATTTTGATACTTGCCGAACTAAGATGTCTTCCTCGGCGAGTCTTTCGGCTAGTCCATTAGAATTATTACCATTTTCCTCGGACTATATTGTAACCCCAAGCCTTCTTCATGTCTTGGCCTTTGCTGGCTGCCGTCCCTGGCTATATGGCGGGCGAGCTACATGATCATTAAAACCTGAACCGCTAAAGATGGAGTCAGCCCATTTCTTCCTTAGGCTTAAGCACCATTCTTTCCATCTCCCAATGTGTCGGCCACTTTCACCACTTAACATCCGTCGACACACAACTTTCTGGTGCATCGCCGAAATTATATCAGTGATTTTAAGACTGAAGAGGCTGTTAATTTTTAAAATTTTAACCCTTTTTCCTTCCGTTTTCGTCCGACGAGGGTCCCGGTCTAGGTGTGACGAAGGGTTTGCGTAGACTTTGGACCTGGTGAAGAAGCTGTAACGCCGATGGGGAGAAGATCCGGTGACAAGGTGTATGCAGCCCACAGTTCCCTGAAGCAGATACCTCATCGGTGGTCGACACCTGGCCTCCATCGTTCTGGAAACCCGCTTCTCAAGTACCTGTGACGCTCCTTTTTGCCTGATCCTGGCCTCGGACTCCTCTGCCAATTGGACTGTTCTGTCTTTTTTCCCACTGTGCCCAAGAATTCGAAGCCCCAACATGAATATTCCTTCTCTTTCCAAGGCCTGCGTTTTGACCCCTGCCGTTCCATTCCAAAACAGCTTTAGTGAATTTCGTTGTTCCTCTGCAAGAATGCGACTTCCAACTGTTTATGGCAAGTACTATCCTTTGCTGTTTTTTCCTGGTGGTGGCAAGCGTCTCATTAGCGTAAGTACCACTGGTGAATTGTGAAGTTGTATTTTTGTAAAGTGTTAGTTTTATTGCTACTTTGGGTCTGTACTGCCTTGTGATCTGCACCGGACGAGGTGCGGTGTACAAATTTCTTTTCACTAAGCCAGTCAGGTTCAGTTGTGCTGTTAACGGCGTTTGGGGGTTAAGCGAGTTCCCTGGCTACTGCATCTTGTTAAGAGTTGAGGCATTCGGGCTTGATTTCTTTAAGGGCTTGTGTAAAATTTTCTGTTTCCGTGGTTGGTTTTATCACGAAGGTTGCTCTTTTTTTTTCTTTTTTTTTTTGGGCGGCTTTACCTTTGTGCTTGGGTTAAAAAGCATCACTATATCTAACCTAATTTTAAGTGGGTATTGTCCCGGCTGAACCACTGGATGAAGCGCCAGTCGGTTCCTTGGACAGTATCCTTCCCTCTTATACGGGGTAGTCAGGTCAAATCAGTTGAGCTCAATCGACGGGAATTTGGGTAATCCCATTAATACCCGCGCCATTGGTGGTTTTGGGAGCCGGCATAAACGGAATAACCTGGTCCCTAACAATAGAAAACCAATTGGCGGCGAGGAAACAACCTCTCTTGTATTTGACCAACTAGCAAGACTCCTCAGTTCTCCCTCGATTCTGTATCTGACTGAGGGAGACGGGTAGTAAGAAAGGGCTACTGTAACTTTCACTCCTTCAGACCAGATGGTTTTAATCAAACGGTTGAAGCAACTTTAGTTGTTTCTAGGCTGTAACAGTGTTGCCACATCTTTACTCAGTGTGGGGTGTGGGTGTTGCAGTCTGTCAGCCAGTTGGAATAGACTCCGGTAAGACTTTATTGGGCCCCGGAATTTCTTCCTTCCTCTGGCGAAACCGTTTCCTTTGTTTTGTTTTGTATAAAATAACGCGATTCTGTTTTACAAAATTTTCTCACAAGTGTGAACTATTTTGAAGCTTTCCTTTTATTTGGCTTTGTCGAAATTTAATTGCTAACACTCCTGGCCACGTACTGGTGGTTTAGTACCGTACGATTATTGATTTAGACTTTAAAATACCTAAATTACCTATTTTCAGCAAGTAGTTTATGTACTTAAAATTCCCAGTGGTAAAGATAGATTTAACTTTACTTTTGTCTTGCGTTAAATCGCGAAAATTAACGTTAACTCTTTGCATTTACCAAAATGGTTTTAGTAGGTTTGGCCAAGTTCAAAATCGTGACGGTCTTAAGTGTTTACTCGCGCGAAGCGGTTTTTGATTTGGTCAAACCCCAAAAAGGCCAATTTGTTTAGAAATTAGAAAAAGGTGTAAGTTTTGGGTTAACTGCAAGCTCAAAGTGACGGTTGGTCGAAGCGTTAGATCGCGCATTACTTTCTTTGGGCTTCTTAACTTGGAATTTCACTTTCTTCGTTTCGCATTATTTCTTTTTGGTTCCCCAAAGGTTTTTTGGTACCTTCCCCCAAAACTGCTGAAAATTAATTATTACTAATTTGCTGGTAGCAAAAAAAGTTGAAGAAAAAGTTCACACATTCCTTGCTTTAATTTTTGGCCCGAATATATAAATTATAACTTGATAGAATTTCGGAGTTGATGAGTCACTTGATAAAAATTGTCTTTGTTGTTAACACTTTTATTGGTAAAGTCTATACGAACTATGCCTTTAAATGCGCTGGCAGATGGGACAAAAACATTTGTCGCAAAACTTGTTTGAATTGCGCTGGGAAAAGTCGTTGATGATGAACCTTAAACTGACTTTTATTTATGGCACTGATCGAGAAAACCCGTTTATATTTGGTAAGCCTGGTGAACTATTTATTTTATGTGGATAAGATCTGAAAGTTTATTTTGTAATTAAAAAAAAAAACTCGACGAATTTAACTGGTTTCCAAGGCATGTTAATTTTCGCCTTTCTTTAACAATACTTTTACTTGCTGTTGTTCAACAGTTACTTTGTGCCGTTCGCACTCATTACTTTGTCATTGTTACTTTAGACAATTGTTTTCCTTTTAAGATTTTAATTTTAACGTTATGAATTGAGTGAAATTGTACGACTCTTCAACTTCGACTTTTTAATTTTCTTGGTCGTTTAATTTTGTTGTCTGCGTTTAAGCATATTTTCGATTTTTGTGAGCAGCTTTTCCCTTTTCTATTTCGGTTCTTCCTAAAACTTTCCCTCTGCTCCTTTAATATCGTAAAAATTTTAGGGCCGAATTTTAATTGCATTTTTCCACAATATAATATTGGTCTGTACAAAACAATGTATGAATAGACATTTTACAAATTTCTTATGAAATTTGCCTTATTTTGCAACAAATTTGAGAAAAATGGCAAAACGTCTTTCTTACGCTACTGACTTTTTTCTTGAATAACTCGTTTTATACACGATGTTCGTATAGTCAATGGTCAGTTTGCAGTCTGAGTTTGCAACTTGTTATTGCTATTTATATATTTCAACCTTGGCTTTTATATTTATACTAGATGATTCTTGTTCATTTCGGTCAATAAGGTTCGGGAAGCCAGAGCCTGGAATTTAAAAACTTTTATCAGTACAAGTGACATTTTTACTTGGTTCGCTTTGTCCGAATTTGTAAACTTTAATTTCGTGTGGATCATTCTTGAAACCATGGGCTTTTGGCACACCGACTCCTTAATGATTTGATGTTGTTTAAAAACATGAACTAATTTCGTCAAATTTCTTTTTCATGTAAAAACTCCTTTACGGGGAAAGGAGCATTTTCTTTCCCCCTCCCCGGCACTGTATCGACGAGGGTTGACGCAACCAATCACCAGTTGCGCTTGGTACCCGTCAACCTTTCATATCCTGTGGTCCTGGGTCTGATGACTTTGGCTGTGGACTTAAATATCAAGCCTGTATTACAATGATTACTAATTACCACCTTGTAACAATTGTAACCTATACTGTATGCTTTTCTACCGCCATTGTTGTCGTTGCCTAGGACGTCCGGCCTGATGGGTCTCATGGTTACCATTTTGATACTTGCCGAACTAAGATGTCTTCCTCGGCGAGTCTTTCGGCTAGTCCATTAGAATTATTACCATTTTCCTCGGACTATATTGTAACCCCAAGCCTTCTTCATGTCTTGGCCTTTGCTGGCTGTCGTCCCTGGCTATATGGCGGGCGAGCTACATGATCATTAAAACCTGAACCGCTAAAGATGGAGTCAGCCCATTTCCTCCTTAGGCCTAAGCACCATTCTTTCCATCTCCCAATGTGTCGGCCACTTTCACCACTTAACATCCGTCGACACAACTTGGATACCGGTAATGGCGTTATCAGAATGGAAAATTTCACTATTTGCATTTAGGCATATCATCATTATTATTTGACCTGAAAAAAAAAGTGAAAAACTTGCTTTTGTGGCTCAGTCCACTATTCCTGACTCACGATAACATAACGGACAAAACGGTGTGGTGCGGCATGTCCTTTATAGACTCAACCACATCTCAACCTCGCCATTTGCTCATCTATAGGGAATGGAAAGGCAGGTTAGTGGATGCGTGGACGTTACATGGCCGACGTTTCGGGAAAGGTCGTATTTTGTCCGTTTGATGGATGCGTAGTTGTCCGTCAGCCAAATCAAACTGCTGAGAAGCACTCTTGTCTCCGAGCCCTCTTCACGTTTTGAGGTAAAGATAGCGGCTGCATACATGACCATCGAAAGTTAAGAAATCTAAAAATAAATGTATATAACTAGCAGCAAAACAAACACGCGTACAAATTGCTTTTAGTGCCAAGAATGACCCCATTTCAATGTGTACCTACAAAGTTTTTCCTTCACGAAATTACATTCCTTCCTTTTACCTGAAGATAGTGGGAATAAAGGGGTCAGCCAACATAAAAGCATTCATAAGAGGACAAGTGAGGCTTGGGTCTCAGTTACATGTAATGTACAGCATTAATGATAATGCAATCTAAAACAAAACCCACAAGGGTGAAAGAACCCGTCAAGTTTCAGCCAATCAAAGTGGTGATATCAGAGCCAAAAAGGCTGCCACCAAGTTACTACATTAGTTGCCAAGCTAATCCCACCGAGTATTAGATCAAAGGTTAAATCAAAAACCTGACCACTGCTACTATCGGTAGTAGCAATGGTCAAGTTTTTGATTTAACGTGTGAGGTAATAGTCGGTGGGATTAGCTTGGCAACTAAAGTAGTAACTTGGTGGCAGCCTTTTTGGCTGTGATATCACTACTATGATTGGCTGAAACTTGGCGGGTTCTTTCACCCTTGTGGGGGTTTGTTTTAGACATCACTTTTGTAGTTTTTTTTTGTGGCGTCTTATTTTCTTGTGCCACTGCCTATTTATCTACTATCTGGCCAAGTTTGGTCGAAAAATATTGAATACGAACGGAGATATTAATTTTCTTAGTTTCGTCGGAGTTAGGAGTTCAATCATATAAATTAAACCGTTTGCTGATTTTCATTCAACTATTCACAATAAATAGTGCGGACTGAGGAACTACTAAGAGCTTAGTGGCCCGAAGCCATGCATGCATGCATTACAAATGATTGCAATCTCTTAGTTAATGCCTCCCCAAACGTCCAACCTTAAAAGCACGTATTGAAGTTAAGAGTGCTGAATACCAAATTTCATTCGTATCTGTCGCATAATTTATTTTATAAAATCTCAGCGTGTATTGGTCGGTGACTCCTTTTCATCATCCTTAAATCTCATTAGCGACGTACCACAGGGCTTCGTTTTGGCCCCATTGTTGTTTGTGGTCTACTTAAACGACTTATCTTGTATACCTTCATCTGTCTGTAATTCAAAGTTTGCAGATGATCTTAAGATCGATAAGGCTGTTATTGATATTGATGACGGCGCGTTGTTGGCCCTAGAGATTGACTATGTTCCCAGTTGGTCGGCCAAGTGGCAACTGCCAATTTCTTTAACCAAATGCTAAATCATGCATATTGGAAATTCAAATTCAGGCACATCGTATTATCTTGATGATTGCCCCCTTCCTTCAGTTAGTGCGACTAAAGAGCTTGGGGTTTGGTTTTGTGATGGACTTAAGTTCAGCTTGCACTGTCGCAAAATTACTGCATATGCAAGCAATACCTTTGACTAACAGATGCTTTTCGTCCGGTGACCGCGATTTTTTAAGATTTTTTATCTTATCCTCCGAGTTAAATATGTAATCTTGCAGATGATTCCGCTTTTCGTAATTCTGCTCTCGTCCCATGAAACCTTGGCTGCCTGTTAGTGACTCTTGGTCGTTGCCTGATCCGTTGCTATTGCAACAAAGTGTTTTATTTATTTATTTATTCATTTTTAGCTGGTGACAATTCCCATTTTGGGGATGCTTTTGTTTTTAGTACTTATCATAACCATACTTTGTATTATATAATGTTGCTTTTTAACGGTCTCATTTGTTCATCTAGCTGTTATTTTTTACTTGGGCCGATCCTACACCTCCCGTGTCCAACACGTTTGGCGATGCCATCGGGGGCCTTAGAGCCCCTGGCAGGTCTAACCTTGGTGGTAAGGCATTCGTGTCCCAATACCTAATCCCCTCACCTTCCCTTGGCCAATCTATATCATTATATGTTATTGTCTTCTGTTTTTTTTTTAATTGAGGCTGGCTGTTAGCGATTTTAGGGTCCTTGCCAGACCTGTTGCTATCGTGATAAAATTGTTATTATTATTATATGAGCGAAATTAGTCAGTAGTCAGTATATAGTAGTCAGAAGCCAGCTGAAATCAACGATCTTCACGCACTTTTATCACCTTGATAAAGTTTGTGCACTTGATTGAAATACAACTATTGCTTGTCAGGGCACAAAGACTGCCCATTTCCAATAATTTTCAAGCTGTTACGTCGCATAGGTATTTATACTCATCATCGTGAAATACGCTCAACTTTGGTTTCAGATGAAGTACCAAAGGTAGTGGCCATGCAACAAAAATGCAAGAGTTAAAAAATAACTTTCTTACAATGAAGTGTGTCAATTATTGAACTTGGCGGGCGGACCACTGGCGTGGTCCCTGATATGGTAGTTAGCTAAACTCAACGATCGTTACCCACTTTTTTGACATTGATACAGTTTATGCACGTGATTGAAATACAACTATTGCTTGTCCGGGCACAAAGACTGCCCATTTTCAACAATTTTCAAGCTGTTTCGCCGCATATAGATATTTATCCTCGCCATCGTGAAATACGCTCAGCTGTGGATTTTGTTAAAGTACCAAAGCTACTGGCCATTTTCCAACAATGCAAGAATTAAACAATGACTTTCTTACAATGAAGTTACAATGAAGTGTGACCATTAGCGTGGTCCTTGATATTGTGAAAAGGTTTGTGTGCTATGCGTAGGATAACCAACGGCGTCGAGTGACTTCTGCCTACAATCAATGAGTGGCGTAGCCACGAGTTATTATGCCAGAACTCCCGAGATGCAGTTGGTTATCCTGCTATATAGCAACCGCGTATTGTTCGAGTCGTGGCTGCAACAAACAACAAATCGTGCTACGTTCTTTAAGTCAGAAGCTTAACAAGGTGACTGTGCGTGGAACAATGTTTACACAAAGACAGCATTGCTTGTTTGGTGAAGGGTTCTGTGCTCGTGTTTATTGATTGTTAACTCGATTCCGAATTGCCCCATCACCGTTCATACCACGGAAACTCAACGACGAACAACCCCTTCAAACAGCTTCTCTTAAAATTTTTTTTAGAAGTTGTTTGATGGGGCTATGCGTCGTTGAGTTTTCGCGTGATGAACGGCGATGGGGCATTTCGGAATCGAGTAACAATCAAGAGATAAAAATAGAGAACCTTTGTTGACTAACTGGGTTATTCGGCGTTGTGCGATGAGGGTTGATTTCGGAATCTTGAACAGTGAAGCGGTAACACAATACCTTGCGGGAAGAAACTACCTTCTCATCCGTTTTGAAGCTCTCAGTCCTTTTATAACAATACAGCACGATGGGATTGCAACAATGAACGATGACGAGGAGTGCTGGGATCCAGGTTAGCAAGCATTATTAAAAACAATGCTAATGCTGGATTTACTTTGTAGCTTTTTAGTTGTTACGAAAACAATATGTTGAGTTACGTGAATCCCAGCCCCCGTTTGTGTTAAATGAAAAGTAGAAGAAAACAAACAAATGTAATAAATTTACTTAAGCGAATAAAAAAACATGAACTTTTTTTTTGTTATGTTTTTTTATTCGCTTAAGTAAATTTATTACATTTGTTTGTTTTCTTCTACTTTTCTAAAGTTCAATAATTCACGTTACTCACAACAATGCAACCGCTGCTTAACAAACGTTGGTTTCCATTAAATGACAAAAAAGGAGTAAACCAAACCGAACATAAACAATTAAATTAAATAATTTTTGAAAACAACACCACTTCCAACGTCAACAAAATCGTTCAAGAATTCATGTTAATTACAACATTACCACCGCTTTAAAAATTAAACGTTGCTCTTTTCGTTGCGTGTAGCATTGCGTCTTAATGAATGTTCTACACAAACTTTCGTCTGAGTAAACGCAACAATGTATTCCACTCGCGCTCACTTGCGCTCAACAATGTACGTCAGACTGATAGCTTCAAAACGGGCGAGAAGGATATCGCCCGCTTTCCTCATGCTGGAATCCAACAGTGGCTCGGCGCCCTCCACATTGTAAGATCCCAGCACTCGGAAAGCGGGAAGTATCCCATACTTAAAACGTGTCATTACAGGACGGAGAGCCAAATGGACTCCGTCAGTGATAAATACTGCCCATTTATTGATTACGTTTACAGTAGGCGACAACGAGTTTGTCCATACAGCAATTAAAGTCACTAACAATGAAGCTCGCAGTTGGCGGACAGAACAGTAAGGCATTGTTGCCAGTCTTGGTATGCAATAGCCTTTACGCAGGTTAGCAAGCATTATTAAAAACAATGCTAAGGCTGGATCTACTTTGTAGCTTTTTAGTTGTTACGAAAACAATGTTGAGTTACGTAAATTAAAATCAGATGAATAATGCAATAAAAATAAAAATAAAAGTTATTCATCTTACCTAAATTTGATGTTGGCAGATTAAAATCAGCCAACCAAATTCACGTATAAAACAAAGTTTACTCTTCATGCATATTTATTGCTGACAAATTAAAGCGCCACATCATTAACAGTAACAACACACTTAAAAAGGAATGAAATTCATTTAGTCTTAGATTGTTTAACAAGACCTCCTACAGTTTTTTAGGTTTATGTTACAAACTAAGAACTTAGAGAAACGAAACTGCAGTAAAAAAAAATAACAAACAACCATCGTGTTCGATTCCCGGCTGCATAATAGCAGGGTTTTTTTTTTTATTTAGAGTGCGGAATAGTGAGTGGTTTTCCCTGCAGTCCCTGATGGTTGTTTGTTTTTTTTTGTAAAAACTTAGAATTTATGGAGATCTGCTTAGAGGCTATTTAGTTTTTCTAACATTCTTTACAACAATGCTGCAAACACGCTGAAAGCACGACCCTCAGTACTGTAATGAAATTCATCTTTAAAATCACCATTGTTGAAGGGGACAAACTCGTTGACACGTGTTCGATAATAAACATGTATTTGAAAGCTCTTTATTTAACAAATAAATTTAAAAATAATCAAAATGATGGTTGTCAACATGGCTAGCAATAAGCTTCTGTGGGAGGCAACCTTCATCGGGTTTGGTGAGAGCTATCCACGAACTAGTTTTAGTTTTCATGTGGAACCAGTTAATATTTACAAGTAGATGGTGTTGAATGGTTGCAGTTGTGTTCCCGTGGGTATTTTATGATTTTGTTGTATTATGCTAACGCTTTTCAAATCAGGTTCGGATTGGGAAGGGTCG